>CAUZXS010004544.1:0-108410 GCA_963585895.1 Sepioteuthis lessoniana | reverse complement strand
CCATAGCTATGGGGTTCAAGGGGTTCATACCTTTTCCAAAGGTATTAGTCCAAAAGTGAAAGTAATAGCATTCTTAGTTAGGATGTGTGGCATTGCAGTGGATTTCAATTTTTTTATAATTTGAGATATACATCTTGTACAATTTTAGCTGACCTTTATATTGTTTTAATGAAAATTTTAGTTTGATGTTATGCTTTTTAAATTAAAAATTCCTTTTCTTCATAATGCAATCATGATGATAACTTGATTTCTTAACTAAAATCATCACTATACACAATAAAAAAAAATATCTATTTCACCAAATCCCCAACCCTCTCTCAATTTGCTACACACATGCATCATCATCACACACACACTAACAATCACATATCACACTTATATGAAATTTTAACATTAAATTCTTTTGACTATATCTTTTAGACTTTTTCAATTTCTCCCAAATCTTCCTTTTTCTGCCTGATTGCAGTGTAAGGATGGTATGAAACCAGTGGTCACACAGATAAGCATTATTGCTATTGAATTATCTATATATACTTATATATATATATATATATATATATATATATACTTATATATATATATATAATATATTATATATATATTCCCCTTTGCAAGTTCACAGTAAAAAGAAACAATAGATGAGGAGAATATTTGCTTGGACTAACTGATGAACATGCAGGATCTTCTACTGGCCAGAGAGACACTGGAGGCGGCAGCATGAAAGGGACCAAAATATGATGATTACCAACTTCTTCCAATTTATAAAGGACCAGCTGGTGGCAGAAATGTAGTGGGAAACTGGCTTGCCTGAATGAAAATACTGATCAACACCTGAAGCAGACATACAGCAAGCTGAAAAAAGAGCCGGAGTTGGAAGAGTGTAACATCTTCATGAACCCTACTCCCACTCCTGAACCAGAAATCTAGTTTAATATGTCAGAACTGCAGCTAAAGGAAATCAGGGATGTCATCTGAAAATGAGCAAATTCTACTCCAGGTTCAAGTAGTACCTCAATACAAAATGTACAAGAATTGTCCATAACTCCCGTTGTGTATGTAGAGGAGCTTGCAAACTTTTTAGAGGAGTAGAAGAAATATCCCACAACAGCAAAAAGAGGTTAAAGGAGTCAGGATTCTGTATAAACAACACTCCACTCAGCTAGGCCAGTTTCACATAATTTCACTACTGTCCATTCAAACAAAAATCTGCTTCAGTGCCATTTACAGCCAAGAACACATACATTGATACAACAGTCCAAAAGAGTGATATTTTGAATATACTGGGCTATCTGAAGCACATTAGTGTGGTGACATAGCTTATTAGGGAGTCTAGGAAAAACAGAGAGTGTGTCAGTGCTATGGTTCAACCTGGCAAATCCATTCCACATAAGATAGTGTAGCACACTTGGGTCAAACATATCTTTAACAGAATCAAAATCCTAATCAATAATTAAACAACCTAACATTTTTTTTGCCTAGATAGTGTGTATAATTTTTTAATAGCTTATAAAATGTAAAAGTACAGAAAACAGCCCTTCAAACTTTGCTTTTGTTTCTTAAATAATGAAAATTTTAAATTACGCTCCCCCCTTACAGGGGGGAGGGGGATTTTCCCATCGAGTCTGAATAAAACACATCAATCAAAATTTAAATGTACTTATACAAAAATACTTAGGAGCGAGTAGGTATTTTGAGATTTGCAACTGTAATGTATCAGCTCCAAATAGTCTTCTATCATATTAATTTAAAAGCAATGTTGTGAGGATGTCTGGCTTGTTCCTTTGAATATGCTCCCATGTTCTCCTTCACTAGAGCCCCAACCAGTTCCACATAATTTTTAGTGATTGTTCAAGAACTCTAACTACTGCAACAAAGCTGTCCCAAGCTTATTTTTCTTTCTTACTGAGCTTCTTGAGGAATTCTGTTTATTCCAAAACCTTCTTTACTAGTGCTCCAACAAAGACACCAGTTTGACCTTTGCTTCAGACAGTTTAGGGAAGAAATCTCAAAAGGTACTTGAAGGTTGCAGACTCCTTAATAAGAGCTGGAAAATTGTTTCATAAAACCTAATTTTATGTGCAATCATAAAAAGACTTTTAATAGGATTGGTGGGATGGGGGTGGGGGGGTAATCCCACAAAATTCTCTATCAGCTCCTCAGCACTGAATTGATGTGGAATGTTTTGAAAAAAATTTTTAAAAAATGGGTAAATTCAAAAATTTCATTACATGAGCACAAAAGGAAAGTCTGAAGAGGAAAATAGATCTTTTCTACTTTAGGCATAAGCAGTTAGGAAATTACACTTTCTGTTCAGGAACAAAAACAAGTAAAAATTTTCTTACATTGTGCTATTTAGGAGAGTGGTTCATCAAACTGTCATAGGAAGGAGATTAACATCATCACTAGTTGCACTAACTGAATGACACTGTTCTCATGAACATGCTTAGTCTGTTGAAGTAGAGTGCAAAGGGCCAAGAATGAATTCTGTTCAATTGCAGCTACCAAAGAAGGCATATGGATAATCTTGCATTTACAACAGAATTAGACAAGGGTTACCAGTAGATTCTGTGGTGGCTAGGAAGATTAATCTAGTTCATACCAATCCAGCCAATCTAGATCTGTAGGGTTAAAGAAGAAGGTAGAGGACATTTCCAAGGAAACTCAATAAGTACCTGTGGCTGGTTGACAATGGTCAATTAACCGGTTGAAAAGTGAGGAGCCTTCCAGCAAAGGTTTAATGGCACATTTTTTTTTGGCAAAAGTCTTAGGATGTCTGGGCATTCAGGAAGAGAGGTAGAGGAGTTTTTTTTTTTTTATCAATTTGATAATGGTTATTTAAGGGTGAGAGGATTTATAATAGAAAAACTAATATTTTAATCATCAAAGATAACTATTTTTAAGTATTGAAAATAGATCTGGATTTTGCCTTAATGTGAAAAGCACTCAACCCATAAGATATTGTCAAAGCATAGAAGTTTTAAAAAAAAACAAAAAAACATAATAAATTGCATAAATATTACATTGGTCAGAACACTACCTATCAAATCAAACATTCATATCAGTATAGATCACTTACTTTCCAGCAAATTGATTTTAAAAAACAAATTCCATGCAATTATAGTGAATTCATAATAAAGAGAATTACAAATGCTAAAATGTGGGAAATGACTGCATCCTTATTAAATATCAACTAATGATTGCCAGACAAAAAATTAAAATATTTAATAAAATGATCTAACTTTTCCAACATCAGATTTAGTCAATATCAATCATAGCTTCAAATGTTTTATTGTGCTTTGATCAACATTTACAGACATGTTTATTTAATAGTGGAGAGTTAATTCAATTTCATTACAAAATTGTTTAACTTATTCATCACTGTTGATTTTGTAAATACACACATGAGCTGACAACAGTAAGCATAAAGTTTGAAAGACCTCCACTCTTCTTCTCTACCAAAACCTAGATGCTACTAATAAGAGTATAAGAGAAAAAAATTGTTTTTATAAGTGAACTCATTAATTTGGATGTTTTCAATGATGGCAGTGGCTAACTTTGAAGTAAAAGCCTCAAGGTATTAACAAATGGGAATCAAAGAGAGACTATTATAAACAGTGAGCTATAATGCATATCAAGAAATCTTTGGAGAAAATCCAAAATCCAATGTCAAATGAAAGTACTGCATAGAGGTATTGCATCAGTGGTCAGAGATGGTTGTTGCAAATTTGTAATTCCAAGCACTAATGTATCTCACAAAGGGCTTTCTGCTCCAGTCTAAAATCAATTTTTGTATATAAATGACAATAAGTTAGGGTAAGATAGATTGCAACAAACAGGCCCATTTTGCTTTGGTTTGAAGCCAGATTTTTGCAAGTCATAATTGCATGATATTTTTAAGACCAATATTACTACTAGTTATTTATATCTAATAACAAAATAAATTTTATTGTTTTACTTTCCAGTGAGAATCTTTCTTCCAAGGTTCTCTTATTCCTAAAATGAGAAATACTAATAAAGATATTACATAACACTCACACAAAACTAATAATATCAATGTAGAGCAGATATGCTAGTCCAATAAGGGTAATGTTCTGCAACATTAGTAGTAATTCCAGAATCAAGAGAATGGTGTGTTGCTATGGTATTGGGCAACCTAAATGCTGAGTCATAAGAGTTTAGCCAATAAATAGGGGAAAACAACTTTGATATAAAGGATGAAACATGGTTATCACAGCGAGAGGAGGTAAGGATAGTTAAGTTCCAAGTGAGTGTTCAAGTGAGTGTTCAAGTAAGAATATCAATCAAAAAAGCTACTGATTGACAGAGTCAGAAAAAAGAAAGGGGACACTACAAGAAGTTGCACCAATATAGTCTGCCTAAGCATGAGACATAATGAAAACAAAAAGTAAACTGAACCCAAAAGGACAATACTGGATAAATAAATGATAAAATAAAGACTAAATTTTGATTTATCTTCCAAAGACTAGAGATTAAGTGTTTCTTTATTTACAATTTGAAAAACTTGTAAATATTGGTGTTTTTCTGTTTTGTTTGAATATATAAGCTAAAAAAAACAAAAAAAAACCATGTTGGTGTCCTGATTTAGGGTTCTCTGTCCAATTCGCCTTAAATTGCATATTCACACACATTTATTTTATTTATGTTAATGTTTTATCAATATACAAAATAAATAAGTTAGAGGTAATAACATTTAAAAAAAAATTAAAACATAATTCACTAAGAAATATGTTTAGTTAGCAGTATATCAATTCTTTCTGAGTAGACCAAAAATAAATGACGTTGTGAGATATGTAGAAATAGCCAATATGCAAACAGATTTTGATTTGTCAAACATTTGAATAAGTTTCTCCTCTTGGCAAATTCAACAGAAAAAGAATTGACATTTCATTTTTTCTTAAAATAAGATTGAACAAAATAAAGACACTTTTGTTTCGAAGATATATTGTTTTGCAATTTGTGGTAAATAGTAATTGAAACCAAACCAAAAAGAGAGCGTGTGAGTGTGTGTGTGCGCGCACACAAATACACACACAGAAAGTCTAGAAGATTTTTGAATTTTATGAAAAGTATATATTAATCAGCTGAAACAAAATTTTAAATTTGGAAATAGCTTTACATTTTCCAGTTAAGCAAATGTAATGTCAGTGTTCATGGTATGAATTAATATTTGTTACAAATTTTTCTTTCTCTTCCTTTCTGAATGAGACTACAAAGATGTGCAAGCAATAAGCTACAAGTATTAGACAGTTACCACTAACATGCATTGGTGACTGGTAGGAATAAATGAAAATTAGTGTGGAAGTAAACAACTGTCATGGGCAGAAGATGAGACATTGATCAGTTCTGGAAAGAGTAAATCTTCAGTTTGCTCTTTTTAGTAACTGATTGATTGATTTTATCAATCTGCAAGAGATACAAATCAAAAAAGTGTAAATGTTGAGCTGGTTGGTAGACAGGCATCATCATCATCATTATGCATCAGGTCAATGAGATATTGAACTAAGTACAAGTCTATGGGAATAGACAGGAATAACAATTTGCTACATTTATATATATGGGTTATGTAGAGCTAAAAATCAGTTTTATTCCATACTGATTATATCAATTTCATTAGAGATCATTTTACCATAAAGTAACAATAAATACAGTTGGAAGTTGAAATATATTATGCAATTTTGGCATGTTAAAAATCTATCAGGAAGAAAAAATACAGATAAATATTTACAAGGGGGTCATAAGTTTTTGACCCAATTGAAAAGAGAATGACTATTTTTTTTAAAGGATTGAAGAAAGTTAAGACTAATGCACCACATATGCAGAATATGTAAATTAATGTGTTCCATGATCCGAGGTCATTCCCTCTGCAGAACACCCTCTCCACATATCAAAATCACAAATCAGACAATTAGAAATTAATTCTGTGAGTAATGCTTGCCTGACTACTAGCAATATGCACAACAGAATGAATGCTGAAAATTGTTAAAACAGGTTTTAGGTAGGGGGAAAAAAAAAAAAAAAATTTCTGCTTAATCAGCAAATTCATTTTCCTCTTCTACTGACCAGAAATATTCTGTCAGTTTAAAAAATGAAACAAGTACAATGCTAAGACTCTGCTAAGGTATAATGGCTTTACTGCAGCCAGAGTTAAAATACAACTATTTTTTTTTTTTTGTCCCAGGACCAAAATTTATATATATCACAATAGTGAGTATAAGTTTTGATGAATTTGCTTAATAAATCCTAACTGGGATATCATGTATAATCTAATCAATTCATATTAAATAAAGGAGAGAAGATAAAGCTATATATTTTTCTATGTATTCTCATGGGACCAGGCCAGGAGAAAAAAAGTTCATCTAATTAAAAATAAATTTAAAAAACTGAAATTATAGTGATGATGACATTTAAGAAATTTCTTCAAATAAACATTCCAATTCTGCATCTTCAACTATAGACAATATGCACACAGAAAATAGTATGAAAGTTCATCTTCTTTTGAGATGCCTAAACTGATTTCAATTAAGCTATTTCCAAATAATTACTTCCTGTCAGATTAAGTTAATTTTAGAATTGAGAAAAAAAAAAAAGTGAAAATAAAATATACACGTAAAATAACTTCATGACTGAGAAAACAGAGCAACAACAAATGAAATGATCAGCAGAATAAAATATTTTAATTTGAATTCATGTTTTAAAGCAGAAGATGTCTAGTTAAATTCTTCTTGGGGAGGAAGGGTCATTTTTTCCCATTAAACTATTAGTTTAGTTAATTTTACAGAGAAATATTGCAACTAAAAGGCCACCTTCTTCACAGATTAATCTTGACGGTATACTAAAACAGTGACCAGAGTTGTAAAAGTGCAAATATTAATTATTCAAATTATGTAACAATAATGCCCTGTGGTATAAACAGAGAAAATTATTAACTAAGAAATGAAGGCCTATCATCATAATTCTTAAGAATTCTTATTTAAGATAAGGGACGAAAGTTATCTTTAGATAAAAAGGGTTGAGAAACAGTGTGCATATTGACCTAGTATAGTAACATAATTTACCTACAGCTTCCTTTCCTATCTTTTTCTCTTTAGGAAAGGATATTTATAAGTAACAACTTATCTAAAGTTTTTAACAGTAGAAGCAGAAACAAGGTCATCAGAAAGTAATCCCCAGTCATCCAATACTCTAATTCCTCTCCAGTCTTAGAATCTAATGGAAAATCCAAAAATAAATTAAAGAATGTAAATAAATAAAATCAGTTTTATTCTTAAGTAGGTAGTGCGTGTGAAGAAAAAGAACATTTTATAATTATATAAATCTCTGTAGTTTCAACAATGGCAAAATAGACATGAAAAATCTGTGGGTTGCTTAACTGGCTATTTTTGTACTTTGACTATGCTGATTAGAAGTGACCTGAGTTATGCGAGACCAACATTAATCTCTCTCTCTCTCTCTATCTTATACAAACTGCAACCAGTTTGTTCTGAGTTATGTGTTTTATTTTCTAAATAATGGTAGCCTATTAACATTTGAACTCCTATACATAGAGAATTTGATTAATTGAAAATTTGTAGGAATTTAAGTTATGCAAAATTCCTATCTATGAATTGTAAAGGTTCCAATGTTAAGTCAGGTGATGGATTTAAAAAAAAAAAAAAAAAAAAATTTAAATCAATTTAATTATGAGAGAAGATCAGAAGTATAGAATCACCCAGTGAGTACTGAACTAACAAAGAATTGTCTGTCAGGATATCCTATATAGGCTGATGATTGGATGCAACAAAGTTGCTATATACATGAGAAGTTGTCTGCCAATCTGTGTTGCCTGGAAAACCAGCTGAGTTCTACCATTTACTCAAACCAAGAGAAAGTTATGAAAACATTACTAAACATTGTGTGTGGTATAATGGTTAACATCTTAAGAAATAGACACAGTGACCAGAGTTCAAATTCTGGATGAGACTGTAATTCACTTTACACTGATACCCCTGGAAATGCATGAATCCATCTTTTCTCCCTTCAGCTATAAGTAAATAGTAGGGTAGATTGGGTTCTTTAGCCTTGATTAGGCTATTCAGTCCAAGAGAAGGAAAACTCCGCTAAAAAATTGACCTTGTGTTGCATCTTACTCATGGCAGAGATAGTTGGGTGAATACATACTAAACATTAATATAAAAGTTAGGACTTGTGTGTTTATTAAAGTAAATAATGATCAGATTCAGAAAGATTTTGGTAAAGGAATCAAGAAAATAAAACTGAATTCCTTAGGCTGTTCATTCTTTCAGTCATCATCACGGCTTGGCTTCATAAGGCGCCTCTGGTGGTGTAATGGTTAGCAAGCTCGACTAGCAAACCTACACGAGTGAGTTCGAGTCTCATTGGGTGCCCCTTTCATATGGCCTTGTGCCACATCTAAGCAAAAAGCTTAGTAAATTTCCATGGCTTGGCTTCATAAAACAAAGATAAAGAGGAGGCAGGTTCATGCAGATTGCAGGCATGTTTGTGACTGATAAGACCAATGCAAGAGACGTAGGCACAGTTGCAGAGGAAGGCCTGGTCAAGACTTGATGGCATAGTATTGTGGTTCTTTCTCCATGAGAGTGGCTATGAGGGTATTTTTAAAGGAGGAGACAAGGTTGGGAGTGAGATGCAAGGCATCATGATTCTCAAGTAGGGTAGACCATCAGCAATGACCAACGTAATAGGCACCAAAGGGTTTTTTTCAAACAATTCTTAAATCGCATTTTTGGTACTGTTCTGTCATGATAGCCAGTGGAGAGCTCACCGTACAGTATGAACCTGAGCAAACATAGCTCGGACTTCAGTAGCATGGTTTTAATGCTGGTGATCCAGTGGATTTTGAAGATGGAGTGGAGGTAGCACTGGTGAAACCATTTGAGGAGTTGGATATGGTACTGATAAGTGACCCGTGATAGAGCTAAATAGAAAGGTGGCAAGGATAATGGCTCAATACATGCTGATCATGTGCCTTTCTTAGGGTGTCTGTTGAACCACATGCATTCATATCATTTGCCAAATGCACTATTGGCCTTTGCCAGCTTGTTGTCAACTTCTTTGTCAATCTTGGTTTCTGATGTGATGGTGCACTACAGGTAAATGAATTGATGGACTGCCTTCAACTCAGTCGCACCAATGGTGATGTGGAAAAGGTGGTACTCTTTGTAGGCTAGAGTACATCTATCTTTAAAAAGTTAAAAATGAACAAAAGGGTAACTACATTCTTTCACTAAGAAGTAGATAAATATACTTCAATGTCAGGTCAGTAAACTGAAGACCACAATAACTAGTGAATTGCTGTATTTTTGTCATTTGTCAATGATACTTATATAATTAGTTCAAATAATAAGTTTTCCATCTATTGTCAGACATGCATAAGAATATGACCATATCATACAATTGTGCATGTGAGTGTGTGTTAAATTGAAAACAAAGAGAAAGAAATAGCAATGAGTAGTGTGATTGGTTGGTTGGGTCTTCCAGCATATCAACCCTTGTACGTTATTTAATGCAAAATTATATATATATATATATATCAATTTCCGCCGAATGCAATACAGCAATACGAACATATCCAGGAGAAAATTTGTAAACAGAATATGTCTATTAAGTTCAATGAAATATATATATATAGATTTGTAAATAAAAGCTTGTAGGTAACACAGGTAAATGTATTGCTATGTAATATTAATAATTCAATTTAACAGTCATTTGTTTGCACAGTCAATTATAGAGAATAATTAGATATTTTTATTTGACCCAAAGAGGAGAGCCTAACAAGTACTACAACTCTGGGTTAGAGTGGACCTGGAAATGAAGGAATAATCCACAACTGCCAAAGCTCCAAAACTGGAGCCTCAACATCAGATAGTTGGAGGCAGGTCTTATCCCTCTGCAGAGATGCAGTCAGTATTTTTTACAGCCCCAGCCAGCTGGGCTGTATATGTATATTCATCCATCACTTTAAATCTAGAGGCTCACAAAAGTCATACAAATATGTAAGAGGGGAAAAAAAAAAGATTATATATATATATATATATATATATATATATATATATATATATATATAAAGGAGTTTTTTATAAACAAGTCTCACAAAATAATACCCTGCTATAGGGTATTGTTACAATATAAAAATGGTTTTGGGCTTTATATGAAAGGTCAAAGTAAAATTACAATTATTTCTAATATTAACACAAAAATTAGCTATTTACAATAAAATTAGTCTTGAAACTATTGAAGAGGAAATATCCCTTTTGTCACTTAAACTAGTTGGAATAGATATCTTTCTGGATCAAGATAACCTGTACAAGTTAAAGGGAGAATGTAGCCACAACTACCCAACAGTTGGTATGCAGCCAAAATCTTAAAGCTACAATATACAGGCCTTCTCTTATCAGTACATTGTTCTACTTGCACATATTTCCAGCAATTGGAAATAGATTATTTAAAAGAAAAATGGTTGAATTATTATTATTATTGTTGAATTAAAAAGATTCTCATGCATGATCTAATTTTTTCATTAGTAAGAAAGAAAGAAAAAAAGATTCTGCTATCAATATTTAACATTAACAGCTGAATATTAAAAAAATCTTAAGTGATATCGTGTAAAACATTTAAAAAAAAACTAGAGATCTAAGGGGGGGGGGTATTTGTATTGCATTTTTCTTTTCTGGACTAAAATTGAGCAGTGTTAAATATTGGCAATAGTCCAACTGCAGAGAAGGAAAAGAGAGAAATAAACATTTCCTATGATTTCTATCATGTATTCTTCTACTCTGTAATTACGTTGGGTGGATGGAAAAGAACAGAGTAAAAAAGACTGCAGCATCACCAGTTTTGACTAGGAATCAAAAATGTGTGTGTCTCTCTCTCTCTACATATACACTGCGAAATATACAAAGATGAAGAGAGAATCATTTTCTAAAATGGTGGCCAACTTCTCGTACATTCTAAGAGACAAAATTTTCTATCTCATTATAAATCAGCCTATGATAAGTAATGTATTATCAACTTTTTGAAAAACAACTCATCTCACTGGTAAGAATTCATAGACAAAGAAAGAAGAAAAAAATCATTGCTGCAAGATAAAACTTAACATGAATGAAAAAAATTGTTAGTATTGTAAGATGGATTTTACAGGAATACAGTGCACCAATGAAACTGTTTCCTAAATGAAAGAAGTAGGGTTGCAGGGGATCTTTTTGTAAGAATTTTCAGAGTCAAACATTTTGTAAATTGGTATATGCAGAATAGTATGGTAGCCAGAATCACTAAGAAGGGGAAGTGGAGTGTCACAGAATTCATATTTGCATCAGTAATAGCAGAATGTGGATTCTTCAATTGGTTGCAATGAGCGTAAAGCACATTTACTAATAATCAATCTTAGAATCACCTATAAAAATCACTAATGCTCAAGAAGTAAATGAAAGTGGTCAACGATTTTAATAGACAATAAAAGGAAGGAAAATTTGCTTTATTTCCTTAATCCCAAACCTGCAGAGAAATACCAAACAATGGAATAAAATATAGGAGGGGGCTGTTGGAATTGCAGTTAATGATAGACTTATTTTGTTGAATCTGTCAGGTGAGAAAACAGCAAAGATATAAGAATCAAAACATGAAAGGAAGGTTTAATAAAAATATGCATTTTTATTTATTAACATAAACACAATTAAGTAAAAGCAGAAGACTGTACTTTTCAGTTAGAGGATTGCAAACTAAACAGATATAATTTGTGAAGGCTTTAGCCTTTCCTGGGCCACCATGAAAAAGAATTTCTCTTCTCTTATGACAGTGGCATTTCAGTAACCCAGTATCAGAGACAGCCAGAATAATTTAACATTTGAATAAAAGTATATATATATATATATATATATATATGTATGTATGTATGTCATCCACAGACAGATCTGTTTCATTCTATCAGAACTCATCAGTGTGGCTAGACAGTATCTTCCCGTAGATGGGATCGAAACCCGGTTGACTCAAACATCAAACCAAAGCTTCTAACCATTCAGCCACAAGGAGATATTAGCTGCGAAGTAAATTTTAAATGGTTATGAATCACAATTACTATTGTTTACATACATCCGTTCAATGGTAGCCAAGACTATATATATATATATATATATATATATATAAAAACAAACATTTCTCCAATTCTCTTCATCACCTGGACAGGAATGATAATTGACAGCTTGTTATATACCCTACTAATGAACATTAATTGGTATGTCCCATTCCTCATAAATACATTGGATTCGATTGTGAGAGGGGTGAAAATATATTAAGTAGTCACCACTAGCAGAGGTTACTTTCTTCACACCACTGGCAAGTCTTGTATTTTATCAAAAAGATAAAAATTTCCATTTTATTTCCAACCTCCATGTTGGTTATTACTCATTCAGTAATCTTTGTTAGGTTACAACACAGCTTTAAAGTCTTGTCCAAGAATAAACACCAGAAAAATCTGTAGTGTAACAACAGTTTTTGCCCACATAACAGTGACCAAATAATGAAAATACCTAATTTTATGATTTGTTTCAAAATTCAAAAAAATCTTACAAAAAGTAAATGAAATGAAATTTGTAAATTTTATATTTACTCTCTCATTCTCACAACAATATAATCAAAAGTAACTTGAATTGCTCAAATACAAACTACTAATAACTAGCTGTTTATGGAACCTATATTACTGGTAACATTTAAACAAATATATCATTTGTTTTTTTTTTATTAAATCAAGGATTTCATATATAAGTGATGTAGCAAATTTTGGTGGTCATGAAGAAAAAAACAATCATGATTATATTTTATCATTGACTATATTTGAATCCAGTATATGGAAGTAAGGTTTTAGATCATCATTATCAGCTGACTTTACCACCACTCGACTTTAAGCATTTGTTGCACTAAAAAACTAATCACTTTTGGAAGTAGAAAAAAATTAAATCAATTCTAGATTTTACCAGGACCTTAAAAAAATAATGTGTGCCTGTTGGGTTCACATATTTCAGTATTATGTTTTGCATCCAGAAATAAAATAGGTGTTGTTGGTAAAAAAAATTAAGGCAAACATTATAGGATTATTACTGTGAGTTTTTCATACCAGTTTTAAATGCCCCCCCCCACTTTCTTCCTTTCCCACAGATGTCTGACTGACAGCAATTCTCAGGGCTTCAGTACTCTAAGTATTCTAGCTGATTTAAACAGTGCTGTGGTCTGAATAATCTCAAATCTCTCTCTGATCTCCAGTTCCTCTGGTCTCTTTTCCAGACCTTTGGAGACTTCCAAGAGCACCAATTAAAATTGGTATCACCATCACTTTCATGTTCCACAGCATTTTTTTAAAACTCTCTAGCAAGATCCAAATATTTGGCTTTTTACTTTCTTTTATTTTCACTATAGCCAGCGGGAATGGAAAAATTCACTAGTTAACAAGTTCTTTTCTTATACGAGATCTATTTTTTTTTGTGGAGGGAATTAGGCAGTCCATTTATATCTCAAAGTCCTAGAAAATTTTATAGGTCTCATTTTCTCTGAGAAATCCTGGTTTGTGCATATGCTATATGTCAGCATGGTCAAATTTTAATCTTTTGCACAATTCCCAGTGGATCACCTTTCCCACCCAGTTGTACCTAGTCTTGTATTCCTATTATACCAGTTTGTTGCATTTACTTATATAATTAACTGTTTCATCTTGGTCACCACATGACCTATTCATCTGCATATTATCAATGTTTGCACTGAGGATGATTATCATCATCAGTGGTAGTAGTAGTAGTAATAGTAGCATAAAAGCAAGAGCACTCAAATTATCAATGCATTAAACATCTACAACACCAAAGAGAGAGGAGTAGACTTGTTAATTTCTGAAAATTGGTTCAGTACACCAATAAAATATTTGATATTAAAAATGATACTCTTTATTTAAAAAAAAAATTAATGAATGAAAAGCCTACAACCAAGTAAAAACAAAAAGACAGTATCATCCTGCACCCAACCATTTGCTACAGGTCTATTATTAAACAACAGAATTAATTATTAAAACAAAATAGATATTCATAAACTGTAGAGAATCAGAGAGAACATCTTTATTTTTTAGGTCAGTGCAATCAACAAATAAGAAATAAATGAAATACTTGGAGTAGAATGTTGGTTTGATAAAGCAGATGGGAATTCAAGAGAAAAGAAAAAAGAGGAATTAGTAAGAAGCAGTTATGTGATGATGATGGCATAACTCTACAAGGTGGCAGACCAGTTGCAACATCAATAATGGAAATAGCTATTCTATTTGTGGTAGCTTTATGAATGAAGAAATATTTTAAAAGACGCTACTGAATTGTCATATTGGTAAAATCATGCATCCCCTTACATGATATCACCAGTTTCTGTATACTTGAGTATACTTATCTTTAGTGTAGTAATGTTTATCAAACTATAGGAAGTTTGCTGTCATATTCATATCACAATTGGAAATAATTTTGAACTTTATTTTTACAGTGCAACTTTTCATTTTACAACACTAGTTTAAAACCAGCTTTGGCAATTAAAAAAAGATTCTATAGGGACTCACAATTACTAGGGTGAGTCAAAAGTTTTGCAATATTTTGGTATGTATAAGTTTGCAGCACTGACATGTGCATTGCTTCATTCTGTGAGATTTGAACTGCACAGATGAACATGCAACGTAATCTAAAATTTGAGAAATTATGCTTTACAAGTTCAAAATGAGACTTAATGCTGCAAAAGCAACTAAAAAACATTTGTTTTGTGAAAGGTGAATGTGCGGTTGATCACAGTACAATAATGAGATGTTTCAAGGAATTTTGCTAGGGATGCAAGAACCTCAATAATCAGCAAAGTTAGGCTATCAAGACGAATTTGGCAAGTAGCACTCAGAGAGCATCAGGCAAAGTCAGCATCTTACAGTCTAACATGGTTTGTCACCTTCAGAGTCTCAGCAAAAGTATTCAGAGCTGCCGAATTGTGCCCTGTGTTACCAAGTTTTGCAATCTTTTCACACACCCTAGTAGTATACTGGTCTAATAATCCACAATTAGTTTCTTCAATGGATGCTTCAAAATACAGTTGTCATGAAAAGAAATTAAACTTTTAGATTATTTAGCATGAATCAATCATTAGTAATCTAGTCTCACTGTAGTGAGTTTGATCCTTACTAAGAGCTTTACATTTGTGATTTGAATCATACTCAGCTAAACTTAGTAAATATCAACAAATGAAAGCTTCAATCTCAACCGAGACTGAGTCTTAGTGCACATATTCACATGGTGATCTGTCAGAGTTGCTTAAATTAGCAAACTTTGCTAATAAAAAAAAAAAAAAAATTGTTATGAAAACAAATTAAACTAAATGACAATAAGGAAATATAAGAATAACACATGCCAGAAGAATTTTACACTTTATTTTTCCTTCCTTTAAAAACTTATTGGAAAAAAAAAGTAAATAAAGAAAATAAAAAAGACTTTAGTATAAGAGTAAAACTTCAAAAGTACATATCAGCTTCCAGTAATCAACAGAAACCTATAATCAATAATTTACAAGAGCAAACTAGATTCCACTATTGGCTCAGCGTGTTCAATTTATTTCATTCTCAGCTCTATTTGTGCTTAGCTAAATTACTTTGCTATATAATTTTTTTTTATGAAGATTGCTCTGCCACTGATTCCAAATAAATTTTTTTTTTTTTTCATAATTACATTTTACTTTTTGTTTTCACATGAAATCAGTTTAGTAAATCATTGGATATTGATTGGAAAGCTCACAATTGTAAATAGAAGTAGAAACTCAGACATGTGAATTGTGTAGTATAAAGCATCATTTTTTTTTTTTGACAATGTATTCTTATGCATTGATAATCTTATAATAAACAAGAACATTTTTATTAGACATTTTCAAAAACCTGTAACATTTAATTATAATGAAGATAAAAGGATAAGGATCACATTCTAAAATATAACCATAAATACAAAGACTGTGATTGCATCAAATAATCTAAGTAACAGTATGCATTTATCCAAACCCTCCACTCAAAACAAGATGAGACACCAAGTCAATTTTTTCAGCAGAGTAGTTCATGTTTGAATTCATAGTTTTCCTTCTCCTAAACTAGTAGCTGTACCAAGTTAAAGAGCTCAGTCTGCCCTACTATTTATCCATAGCTGGAGAGAGAAGAGATGTATTCATGCCTTTCCAAAGGGCACTGCCATAAAGAGAACTGTAAACAGCTTTGTATACAGTTTGGACTTGGCTCATTGTGTCTATTTGATAAGATGGTAACCATTGCACCAAGTGGCATCAATTACAACTTAAGTACCAAAGTTAAGCAACTTTACACTGAATAAGAATAGAATGGGATTATCTCATAATTTATGACTTCTTGCTATCAGTCACTTTTTTGAATGCTAAGTATGTGAATTTGTCAAGGGTTAATTTATGCCTAGAGGTTAGGAAATTGCCTTCATTATATATTCATATTTACATTCTTTTGTGTAGTCATTTTTTTAAACGTTTTTTTTTTATTTGCACACAGTACTATCAAATACAAATAATTTTTAAGCAGATCTATTTCACCCACAGATGGGGGCCCTAGCAGGTACTACCACTCCAGGTCAGAGTGGACTTGGGAAGATACAGTTAAGTGTCAAGACACTAAGTATAATGTGACAAGAAGTTTCTAAATAGTGACTTCATTGTATTACATATAAGCTTTCAACACTATCTAACAAAGGTAAACTTACATCTAAGTTCATTTTGATTAGAATCTAACAGACCAAATCAATGAGTTAGCTAATATAGAATTCTGAACAATCTTTACTAGAAATAGACAACAGCATTACACAAACAGCTTCTTTGAGTTATGCTCTCATGGGCTTTTTGATACAGAAAAAAAATGTTAAGTTATCTGCTGTCCTAAACCATTGATGGTCTCCTCAAAACAAAGAACTGGGACATGGAATAGAATGAATGCTTGGTCTAACAAATAGCTCAAAAGAGCTAAGTGCCAATTGCCACTAGGACAAACAGAAGATAGAATCTTTAATGGATTCAAGTCAAGTGTACAATGTTATTAGGCAGCAGTTATTCATTGTTGCCAAGTTTTTGTTGACCTCTTAGCTAAATGTTTACAGACAACAGAACATTTACCAGGTTTTATTACAGCTTCATTTTCTACCTGACAAGAGAATAGATTCATGGGGAAATCCATCTTTAAAAGGGAATTGTAAAACCACTCACAAGTCTAAAATTAAGCATCCTTTCATAAAAGTAAAATCTTTATAACTAAGAATCCTTTAGCAGAAAGTGATGGAAAATTAAGAATTAAAATTGATGAAAAACTAAAATGTTAAATAATGTAATTATAAATATACAATGTTTATTTACATGTATCTTTATAAAGAATATGTAATATGAAAAGATGACATTACTAACAAAATTATAAGCTAAGACTACACATTAATTAATGATCAGGTGTTTTGTTCTTATTTTGAAAAGTTAGTACAGATTAAGGCTAAATAAATGACTTAATATGATTATCCTACTGGATTATAGACCTATTGAATAAGGATATTATATTAATAAATATTGTGCAAGTTATCTTATCAAGGTTACAATATTTAAGACATTAGATAGAAAAAGTAATATTATAACCAAATATATTGGTTGAAAAACAAGAAAAATAAAACTTAGATTTGAAGATTTATCAACTATTAGTTTCAAAGAATATAAACAGCTGTAAATGAAATCATCTTATTTGTTGATAAGTGATAAATTTAAACACCAGAAGAAAGTTAATTTGTATCTATCCTTCCATTTTATATATAATAAAAGCATGCTTATATTCAGCTAATGTCTATTGGACACAAATTCATAAAAGGTAAATTTTTCTCAGACGATAATAGTTTTCAAAGAAAAATTGCAGTAACAATATGAATTGTCAAGCTTATAGATAAATATAGTAACTACAGAGCTTATCCTATTTTGTTCCTGGGTGGCTATATCATATATGAATTGGTGAAATCAGTGTAGAAATGTAAAAAATTATGGCAGACATATTTACTCATCTACAACCAAACTAAAAATGGGCATCCCATTATAGTACATTTGCTTTAATTTAGTGTTGCAGATCAATTACTAATGAATAGTGAGCTTGATCCTTAATAAGTGTCCTATAGTTGTAGCCTTGTGCTAAATCTAAGCTGTACTTAATTTTTCAAGGCACTTCATATGGTCCAATGGTTAGCAAGCTATGACAGACAATTGTTAGTGAATAGTGAATTAATGTCATTGGATACTTCATATTTCCGATTTTGTACCAAACTAAGCTTAGGAAATGACTATAACCAAACTAAAAATGTTGGTATATATGATAGAAAGAGAGTCTTTTCCAGGATTTTTCAATTTCAAGGAAATAAATTTTGAAGAAAGTTTTTTTTATATAGGTATATTGTAGTAAGACATAAAAAAAGCAGTATATAGTAATGGACTATCTTTAATAAACTGTTTTAACTTACAATTTTTCCTTTATGAAGCAACTGTTTATCTTCATAAAGAGGATCCTTGTTTAGTACTATATATAGAAGTCATATTACAGACACAGCACAGTAATTCCAAGTAAATGAACATATGTGAACTGGGAATATTTTATCTTAGAATTTATAAACTTGTGAATATACAGAAAGTTATAATCGTTTTCACTGTATACTAAAGGTCTTACAAAGTCTGTGCTGAATTTTGAAGTATCAACAGTGAGTAAATAGTTCCCAAGTATAACTAAATATAAAAAAGGATTTTTCTTTAATAAACTGATGCAGTTAACAGGTTAATGCATTGCCTTTTTAATTGATAAACTTAGGCTAGTCAATCATATGAACTGCAGAGATTATATATTAGATTGTTTATGCTTAACACTGTTTACTACATGATCTAAAAGAAAACGTGCCAATTTTGAATCATTATAAATACAAAGAGCTGTGATGTTGAAGATGGATTGCAGTTAAAAAGTGTCTCCTGATAAAAACAACTTTTTCAAGCTGGATGTTATGCACTGAAAGGAGCATGCATACAATTTTCGATTGATTTTTAAAGACCTGTTAGCCCATCTAGGCATATTTCATATGGAGAGGTTAGGGAGTCATGTTCATGGTACATTCATAATTACAATTATTACAAATGTTTCTTAAGAGTTTTCATACACAGTCATGTATCAAGTATTCCTATCTAATACAAATAATTTGCATACAGTTGTATGGCCAAGTGTTCCTATATACTGATAATTATATGGTTTCAAGTAATTAATTCTATTCAATAATAGTAATTTGTTTGTACTTAGTTATATGGTTTTAAGCAACTAATAATAATACTTAGTAAACAATTATAGCTTTAAGTAACTATTCTTAATACAAATAATTTACAGATGTATGGTATCAAGTACTTCTATCAAATACAAATAATTCTTAAACAGATTTGTTTGACCCACTACTACTCTGGTTCGGTTTCTTTGTATTAATGGCATATCAACCATTATGGATTATCTAATGCTAAAGTCATCCTTTTAAAAGAACAGTACTGCTACTACTTAATTCATAGCTGGGAGGATGAGGGGGGGGTCATACCTTTCACATGGCTATTAGTCCAAAAGTGAATGTAATAGCATAACTGGAGTTCAATCTTGCTTATTATGATGTTGCAGTCAAGCATGTGAGCCACTATACCATGGGATGCCTCCTTTGGGTCAATGTGGACCTGGGAGTAATGGCAATGAAGTGGGTATGCCATACTTCCTAGATCTCCAAAACTGGAGCCTCACCATCAGATACAGTTTAGACACCTTTTTGAGGGATACATTCAGCATATTCTAAGCTTTACTGATAAGGTGAAATCAGCTTTGTAACACACTTTATACAAATCAATGGAGTTTATCATGACAATCTACCCAAAAAGTTTTAGACCAGTTCTTCTTGGACCACTGAAGAAAAAACTTTAAACCAAAGTGAAGGCATACTCATCTACTTTTAAAGCTTAGGCCAACTTCACTTGGTTAAAATTTTTAATGCTCAATGAGATGTTAACTGATTTATATGAGAAAAATCTGACCTAAAAACAAGATCAGATTGGACTTTTATTTTAAATACATCTAATAACAAGCGATGGTAAGTTGCTGTTAGAACATACCAGGCTATAAAGTGCCTCTTGAAAAATCTCATTATGTAGAACTAATGCAGATATCAAATTATGAGAGAAAACTCAATTATACTGAAGCAAAAAGCAGATACAATGGGGGGAAAAAGTGTTCCAAAAGATCAAAGACATCTATGATAATTTCTAACCAAACACTATGCTGAAAATGTATATAAAAATGTTTTAAAGTCAATATTGATACTTTATCTCTCAAATTTCTCCATTGTAAACATACAAAAACATTCTCCTAAACACAAGCTAGGCTGAGTATTAAGAATTCATCATTAAAAAAAATGAAAAGGAAAAAAGAAGTTCTGTTATTTCTTCTATGTGTGTTTATTCCTTGCAATCAAAATTTTTTACAGGCTTCATTTTATTAGACACTATATAAGAGAGAGAGAGGGGGGGGTGTTAAAAATATTCTAAGCCTTTCACAGAAAGAAGAGCTATAGCTGAACATTTTTGTTGTGGCAACAAACACACTACCACTTATTATAAAGCTAGAAAAATCTTAATTTGTTTTTATAGTTTTACAAGAAGTGGTAGTGTGTTGCCACAACAAAAATGTTCAGTTATGGCTCTTTTTTCTATGTTAAGAACTTAGCTTAGAACTTTTTGAATAACTATTGTATATCGTGAAATGAACAAATCATAACATTTTTTCCTTACAAGTGCTCAAAAACTGGTCAGTAGAACAGGATAAAATTTTAAATAATTGTTTTTCTCAACTCCTTTTGTGAGCCCATAAGTTTAATGCATTTGGAAAAATACTATCTTCAGATGAAACATGCAAGTAGAATGGACATCTGATACACACATACATATCTCAAATGTCCATTCTATACACACACACAAAATAGAGTATAAAGAATCACCAGTGCAATTAGGTCTTTAATCAATAAAAATAATTATAATTATCCAGCAATTGGAATACAAATCAATAGAATCAGAGGGAAAAAAATGAATTCAATCAGAATTATAAATAACCCAAGTCAAAGATTTTATGTAGGGTACGTATATTTCAAAAAATTGATTTTTTTAAATCTTTTATTTGAATTTAAGAAAGAAAGAAAAAATTTAAGTTTCTAATTGTACTGACAATCTTTCCAAGATTGTATAAGTTGTAGGAGGGAGCTAAATGTTTTTATGTAAAAAGTAGATAATTTCAAAGAATTGGGACTCAAGTATTCTCAAGCAGAATTATTACACACCCTAATACTTGCTACAAAACTACATCACAATTTTTAAAAGTACCTATTTCAACCATGAATTGTTACATTAATTCTAGCTCTCATGACAAGAATTAGCTTTTGCAAAGAGCATCAACCTGCTTTAAGTTTTTAAAACTCTTTTGACAATAAGAGTTATTTCAACAAATCACCTGTTTTTTCATAATTTAAATTCTTGGGCTTGGTTAGAGGACTATAGGATCGGATATCTTGCCTGTACAGCTAAATGAAGGGAAGCCTTTTAAGCTGAAGTTATTCAGGAACTACAAGAGAAATTTGGTTGCACCAAGTATTGTAATATGGTCTCTTCTGCCCACACATGAAGTACAACATGTTTCTTCCCTGCTCTCCTGACAAGGGAAAGAAACAGTAGGGGTGGGAGGGATGAAATAGATTTAAAAAATATATCATAGAAAGTATTTAGAATAGTGGTTGTGATTTTCAGAACAAACATGTAAGAAAACTCTTCCTGCTTATGTTTTTGATTATACTAATGATGATGACAAAGTCCAGTAGTTCAGACAGGTGGGCTGGCCTACCGACCAATCAGCTACCCATCCACCTACAAGAAAAGCAAGTAGTTAAAAATACAACTTTTGAATGAACTTATCTAAACACCCCAACAGTAACCCTGCTACCTACCATTCTTCCTCTGGAGAGAAAGTATGGGCACCTGTCCTAATGTTGAAGCTATATTTACACTCCTGTAAAAAAACCCTCCCCCAACATACCAGTCTTATAGAATTTCTGGATTCAGTTTCCATCTAGAAGTGGAGGAATGTTAGCAGGAGATAGCACAGAATGATTTTTGAGTCTTTCAGAGAGATCTTCCATCCACTGCAGTATTAGTAGCAACAGTAGATATTTATGCCATTTTTGGCTCCTTTTAATTTTTTAACACAAAGTACACAAAGAAAATGTGAAAAACTTGCTTACGGCATAGATGCTGATTTATTATTATTTAGAATCAGACCTTATCAGATAGGAGGTGTGTGTGTAGGTTAGTGAAAGAATTTTCTAAAGGCAAGAAAACCAGTCAAAAGTATGTCTACTCTCAGTCCAGAATCAACTGAAATGGTTTAAAAAAAAAAAAAAAAAAAAAAAAAAAATCAGCTTTATCTAATGAATAGTTTTATTGACCAGAAATAATAGTAATTACATCCGATCACTCTGGACATAGTGGTCATTGATAACCATAAAAGTAACCAAGAGAAGAATTATTCGAAATACTTACTGCTTTCTTGATTATGAAAATTATTAAACACTCACCCAAGAGCATCAACACTGGCCCACCTATAGTACTTATAGTTGCATTGGATTCTGTGTGCAGTTCTCACTATACTAGCTGCACTGTCAGTTTTATTCTAGTTTATGAGGTAAGAGTTTACTAATACTTTCATTAACTGATTATGACAAAAGAAATATTCCTTTACTTCTACAAACATTTAAAACTATCAAGAAATTTATAAAAGACTCACCTAATTAAAGAAATGAAAACTGTTTCTATTGATCCATATGGAATTTAGGAGCATTTTCAAGTTAATTAATCTTCTTACTCAAAGGATTAATATAATTCATGAATTGATGTAGAGTTGAATAAAGCTTGCCTCTTGTGTTGTTAGGATGAAGGTTAATTCTCCAAAAACATACTTGTAGATAATCAATATCCAATTAAAAAACAAGGGTCATGAGCGAGTTTGTTAACAGAATATTGATTACATACAATTTTTTTTAAAAAGATATCCTTCATATCTTAAAATTGTCTAATGGATATTTTTTCTTTAAATTCCACTAGAAATTTTTAATGTTATAAAGAAGCATTTATGCTAAAAGTGCTTATTTAGTGGCAATATTAGTTACATAATTCTAATTGACACTAACAATATTCAAGTTTAAGTACATGCCAAGATTTTAAATGCTGATTCTGAAAAGAGGAAAACACTCCCCACTTGGAAGATTAATGCAACAACAATCTTTCTGTACCAGACTAAGCTTAGTCATGTAACTATCTCTACATATAGTGGACTTCACTAAGTGCGATGATTGACTGAATAAGTATGAGCGATTGATTGATTTTAAAGGCATATCAACTAGTCTAGGGTTATTTCATACCCAAAGGTTAGGGAATTGCATTCATTGTACGTTTATATCGACATTTTTTTTGCATAGTTGTTTATTTCTATTAAATAATAGTCATTTGATTATAAAGAGTTATATGGTTTCAAGTAAGTAATAATAATCTTTAGTAAATAATTACAGCTTGAAGTAACTATTCTTAATACAAATAATTTATAACTATAAGGCATCAAGTATTCCTATTGAATGAAGTTGATTTTGAAACAGATCTATTTGATCCTTAGATAAGACCCTAACAGATACTAACAGGTAGGTGGGGGTGAATAGAGCAAAACATCTCAACCCAAATTTTTTTTTTTGGGGGGGGGGGAGTTTACTGTTAAATTGCTTTACCATTTCTCTGCTGGTTAACAATATGTTGGCCTCTATGATCTGGTGTAATACATTCTGATCTAGCTACAATGTTTATTCCCTTTAAAATGTGTCCAATATCATGAATTTGCCATGCTAGAATTTGGTGACTATCTTATAAGTGGTCATATGGTCAATAGTAATTTCTGTGAATGCCTGGTTGATTTATGGCATTGATTTGACTTAACTGTGATCCACTTTGAAGTTATGCAGTAGATATATTCACAAATGCTAGCAAGAAATCAATTTCTTTTCTCTGATATTGAGAATGCTTTCACATGAGTAAAAGCCAAGAACTATTTTATATACACCATGAGTTGAAAAGGTTCATGAACATTTAACATGAGAAACTCCTGGAGCCTTCACTAACATTCCAAAATTTCATTACCAACCTAAATACTTGAGAATTGACTTTTTTTATTTAATGAAGTCAGATTTTTGAAAAATTCCTTTATTAATTTCATGTCAATTTTTTTCTTTTTGCTGTCAAATGTTTATCCCCCTATTTTCTCATACTGATGTAAACGTGTAATTATTGCAGATAACACCTATGTTACTATCATATATTTATCTCATCCTGTATTATAATTCTTGTTGTCTATGTACAGCTGGAAAAAAAAACATTAAATGTAGCCACTGTATCATTCCCTGATTTTAGTAATGAAGACTAAGTTAAATGGATAGTTTGGTTTGTTTGTTTGTTTAATGGCATATCAAATTTCATTGGTTATTTAATGCCAAAACCATCCTTGTAGAAGAATAGTAGTGTTACTATTTAACCCATAGCTGGGGGATAAGGAGGTTCATACTTTTCCCAAGAGTATTAGTCCAAAAATGAATGTAATTACTACAATGCTGCAGTCAAGCATGTTAGCCAAAATGCCACAGGGACACCCCCCCCCAAGTTAAATGGAGTAGAGGAAAAAAAGCTATAAATACAAGATATTATTTCACAGTACTTTCTAAAATATATTAAACAAAATCTTATAAAATATCATTTTGAAAAATACAAGTTAAGTTTGTTTTAGTTTTTCTTTAAATTATAAAACAATACTGCCATGAAAGGCTTTCCTTATTTTCATTTTAGTTTACATTTTTCTCTATTTTATTGAGGTTTTGAAAAAATAAAATTAAGAAAATAAAATCACAATTTGCTCACTCTTTGACCACTGAAATGAATTTTTTTTAAAGACAATACACATTCCTGATTATGATTATTTTATTACTTGTTTTTCATCATCTATTATGTTTTTTTTTATCATAACACTGAGTTCATAAACTCTTTGATTGCTAAAATAGTATTGAGATAAAAAGCAACAACAATAGAAAACTTAAAAATCATAGTAAAAATAGATTAGCTGTTAAAATTCAATCCTAATTGAATAAAATCAATAAAAACAATAAACAAAAGGGGTTGAGTAAATACATACAATTTAGACAAACAAATTTATTTATTATTGAAAAATCATCAAAACAGACTGATGCAAAAATTATTTTGGTGGTTCAAATGTAGATAAGAGCACCAGGAGACAATTTTAAATTACTAATCAGATTCAATGGACATTAGATCAGGGTAAAAGTACAGTGAGGGTAACCTGAAACCCAACTTTTTTTAGACCTTATTTTTCCAATGCAGGTTTAATTGGGGAACAAAAAACATTTGGCATGTTTACCAAAATTTTTCTTCTTCCCCAATGATACCTGCATCAGAAAAATAAAGTCTCAAAAAAGTTTGGCTTTGAGCTACTGCACTTTTAACCTGGTCAATACAATAGTCAACTTCTCAAGATATTCAATAGATTTTTAGTGTACTATCCATAATTTTTCAAACAATTAGACCAATAAATATAAAAAAATGTTAATCACTTTTCAGGCTATGAATTGAAAGATATTCTTTTTTTGCCTTTCAGGGAAGAATTTTATTCTTTATTTTAATTAGTCTTAATTACATTCCACCAATCAAGACGAATCATTAATTAAAGGTCAAAAATCTAATCATTTACTAATTGGTGGATGAAAGAAAAAAAAGAAAGTTAAGTGTTCATAAGTGTTCAAATTTATTTGTATCTATGAACTGAAATAAGACAAAAAAAATGTTGACCAGCTGATAATGAAATAATTACAAAAACTCTAGCAACAATTTAAAATACTTGTAATAATCATTATTCAAGCATAAATATAAAGTAAATGAAAAGAAAATTTTTAAACTATGGAAATTGCCTTTGGTGCAGAACTCAGTGTTCATTATTTATGAGAGAATATTTCAAGTTGAGCTTGATCAGGGATTGGGGGAGGGGTTCCAAACAAATATAAAAATAAGGGAAAATTTGCTGATTATACATTTTATTTATTTGAAAATGAGATGTCTTTAGCATTTATTATTATTATTTTGGTGTGTAAGAAAAGTACTCTTTGTCAACGTTGTGAGTAAATTCATGTTTAGATCCCTATATTCAACAATTGTCTCCAGGTAATAAAAATATAGCTAAATGAAATATGGTAAGGATAGGTTATTTGGTTTAATGGGATATCAAACCATGATGGTTATTTAATTCCAAATCCTGCTGATACATATATTGTATGATTTTTAAGTGAATAGTTTATAGGCAACATTATTTTTTTTTAAATAAGCTAGAGCACTTTAGTTTGCATTCAGTTGAATGGTTTCAAGTACTGTTATTCATAATTTACACAGTTAAATGGTTTCAAGTATTGCTATCTGACATTAATAGTTCTATTTGCCATAATTAAATAGCTTCAAGCATTGCCATTCAATACTAATAATTCAATATTAATCATTTCTTTGCACACAGTTAAATGGTTTCAAGTATAGTAAATGATTAAACAGTTCTATCTGACCCATACATGGAACCCTAACAGATGCTACCAACCCAATTCAAAGTGGACCTGGGAGTAATGACAATGAAGAGGTACTACACATTCCCTAAAGCTCCATTACTGGATCCTCACCATCAGATAGTTTAGTGTAATATGTAGGACACTCATTGAGGGAGAGTCTTATCTTCCAGCAGTGATGCAGTTGACATATTTTATGGCCCCAAGGTTATTAATAAAATATCTCCTTTACAGAAATAAAATCAATTAAAATCAAAATAATTTGGTGGCAAAGAATAAGATGAGATTGCTTGTTTTGAAATAGTTATTAAAAAATGTTCAAGAAATTATGTTTAAAATTTTAATTAGAAATTGTCTTTGGAGGAAAAAAAATGACAACTCTTTATGAGTTAAGATATGAATTAGATGAAGCACTAAAATATTCCTGATATGACCACACAGAGAAAAAACATTAAATTTAGATATGACAAGTTAAATAAACATTAACATTTACACACATTCTGAAAGTAAGCATTCATCCAACTTCTCTGGTTTGAACAGGATTCAACACAAGACACTTTTAAAGCAAAGTACATCTGGTTTGTACTCAGAGTTTTCTTTCTCTTAGACTAGTTGCCATACTTAAGGTTAAAGTGTTCAGATGACCCAACAGTTTACCCACAGCTGAAGAGGGAATGGTTGGATTCATACCTTTCCTAAGAATATTAGTGCTATTCAAAATGTAAACAACCTCATCAAGGATTTAAACATTACTGAAAGTAATTTCTTTGCTTCTATTTAAGGCATATTGTCACACTAAAAAGGATAACAAGTGTGGCTTGAATTGTAAAAGGTTTCTGGTAGAATTACCATATACACTCACATATCATGTGTCTTTCTAAAACTTGAATTTTAGCCTAATCGGGAAGGGGGTCACACCATATGTGAGATAAAAACTGTGTGTAAATAGTTGGCCTAGACCAACTAGTAGGTCTAAAATTTCCAATTGTAAAAGGTCTCAATTTAGATATTAGAAAGTTGCATGATATTCAAACATATATAGTAATAACTTTTGTAACTCACTTTATTTAATCTGATATATAGTAGTACTATAGAAGGAATATAAAAATGTAGTTAGAATAGAGACATTTCTAATAAAAAGGTTTTTTTTTAAATTTGTTTTGAAACAATTTGGTTGCATGGAGCTAAATTCATATTAAGCTATTTTAAGAAAACTTGGAAAGAATTTAAAGAATTACCACTTGGGTACTATATCATAGAAATAACAATCATTTCTTAACATTTAGGGAGATGGTCTATCCACACTGCCACTAAGTTTGTGCATTTGTATGCAGAAATCATGGACAAATGAAAAGTCTTCTGATTTTTTTTACATGGAGATTGGTATCAATAATTGAATTTGACCTCTAAGGTCATTTGAGGCTACTGGAGATCATCAGATAGCAAAGGATGGTACATCTGGCAAAACAGAGACTTTGAAATGAATTTAAAAAAGAAAAAAAATTTTTAATTTAATAATATGGTGGGATGGATAAGTAGTTAAAAAGGATGACATATTTGCAAAAGATAGAATACAAAATACTGTGTACAAAGAAATTAACTTTGCTGTGTAATCCCCCCCCCCCAAAAAAAAAAAAACAATGCTAGATACCTCTACTAGTTTGAGCCAGGTGCAGTCAATGCATACAAAAAAAAAAAAAAAAAAAAAAAAAAATAAGGACTTGTTTCTACATTTAAAAAATATCCTGCATATAAATGAATCTACTTCAAGGTTACCAAAATGAAAACAGTTATTCAAAACATTTTCATGCAAATGTCAATATGCAGCTACATTTTCCCCACCCTCATTATTTTATACTTTAAATATAATTTATTTGATACAATTATATTTAAAACATTTTAGTTAACAAATGAATATCTCAGAAAATTACAGCAAAAATGTCTTTGCAATGATTAATGTGGATCATATTGGCCTAGTAGGTAGAGTGTTTGCCAACAGTCCGGAAGACTCAAGTTCAATCCCAGGTCACCTCATACCAAAGACTTTAAAATGGTACTTGATACCTCCTTGCTTAACACTCAGCAATATTAGGTACATATCAAGAGTAAAGTGGAGCAATCCAGAGAAAGGAGTAGCACCCTCCTCTACATCTTGGTGTAGAAGCTATTGAAAAGGGAGCCTCCTGGTTGCTCTTGACTACAGTGGCCAACTTTACTTTTATGGGCAATCATATACAGTAAGGCATTTAATGAAAATGATGGCAAAACTTTTATAAAACAAAATATCAATAATAAATATCTATTCCAGTAATCCCCACCAGTTGGGCATGGTAATATTTTCATGGGGCTTGTTTGAATACCAAGTTAATGGCCTCTTAAGCTTCCTTCACACGAATTGCAGTAAAATTTTGACTATATAAGAATTAAATATTACAGGGGTGAGGAGCATCAGAATCTTAGAAATACCAAAGTGGGACATGGCCCAAAATATTCTGTCATTTATTTTCTATACTATTCTAGTTCTCCATTCTTATCCTGCCAAATCTAATGAAAAATATAACCAAAAAGTATGATGATAAAACAGTACAAGACATGTCATCATTTTTAAAGGCAATTCTCCATCATCATCAAAGCATGCCCACAGCATAGATTCCTTTGACCCCCTTGTTATCCATCTCTATTGGTCATTACTCTTGCTAAGTCCTCTAGATCACATCCAGTGTCTGCACAGAGCTAATGAATATAAGCTTTAGTTGGTTGACTAACAGCTGTGTGTCCATGTATAAGAATCCATAGGAAAATATTGATTATGAGTTTAACCTTGCTTTTTCAGCAGTGTCCAGAATGTCTTGCTCATTTTACTTTGATGGTTTGTAAGATGGCAGGTAAGTGGGCAAATAGCTGGTGTTTTGTATGGTGTTGCTTCCAAGATTTGTTCAAAACAGTGCGCAGCATCCTTGTATAGTTCATATCTAGCTTTTTCTCCAAGTGTCTCAATAATGTTAAAGTGGTGCAACCATACAGTAATAGTGACATGACACACACTATATATATATATATATATATATATATACACACACCATAATTTATACACTTTTAAGCTATAAAAGTTTAAGGATACAATAAAAAAAAAATTAAAAATAGAACAAGTCAAAGCAAAATGAAAAATATAGAGGATAACAAATATTAAAGAAAAAAAAATCTTTTTTAAAATTTTGACACTAAATACTGAGTCATTGTGAAAGAAAAGCATGAATGTCAATTCCTCTGGGCTTTTTTTTTTCTGTCACCAATAGTTCTCAACATATCACTTAAAATACTATTGTGTATGTTTATAGTTACTGTTAATCTTAGCTACTTCCTCTGTAAAATGATGGTCCCTTGCAAAGTAATCAGTAAATATCCTCCTGGGTGATTTTTATCTTCTGGTTTAGGGAGCTAACAAGATATGTTGTATACAAGCAAAATCCACACTATACACTTACATCACAACATGATGGCGATTTGTTGTTGAAATATTATCTTCTCATCACTGCCAGATGTTTATCATGGATTGTTTTATATCATTTACCAAAACAATAGAGATAAAATATACAACTTTCTATATTTGACAAAATCATAACCCAAGCAAATGCCTTATACAAATATGCACATGTGTATACATGTGAGAAATTATCTCAAAGGAAAGTGAAATCTGCATTATGACAATTTTACAGCAAAATGATATATCATGGTGATCCACATTCAAATCCTGGATGAAGCTGTTTGTGTATCTCTTTGCACTAGTACCCAAAAGAAAGGTATGAATCCACCTGTTCTCTCTAACTACAGGTAAATAGAGCAAACTGGGTTCTTTACCCTTGGTAAGGCAATCAGTCTAGAAGAAGGAAAACTCTGAATGTGCTCCACTTGACCTTATATTGAATCTATATATGAAGAGATAGGTAAATATATCACTGCAAGATTTTGTTAGAACATTTCAACACTATTGCTTTAACTTAAATAAAACAATTTCCAATCCAACTTGCAACTTAATAATATGCAGTCAGCATTTGTACTTGTCCTAATTCCTATAATTTTGCAAAAGAAAATAGTTATTAGATGCTACTTATAGAGTACTACTTATTTATTTATTTGCAAATAATTATAGATGTAAATTCTATAAATATGACATGATTCACCAGAGCTTTAATTGCTGCCAAAAAATTCCTCTAACCAAGGTTACTTGAATAAAAATATACTTTGCAGTGTTGCTTTTCTTTGTTACTTATATACATCATTATGTTCATCACCCTTTAACTCATGTTTATTAGAAGAGAATACAGAGAAAAAAAATCACATTTGATTAGTTTGGTTTTATGGCATATATTAACCATTGTAGGTTATTTAATGCCAAATCCTTTATATATATATATATGGTTTGGTTGGTTTTTATGGCATATATTAACCCTTGTAGGTTATTTAATGCATATATATATATATATATATATATATATATATATATATACATACACGTTTCTAAACACATTTTGTAGATAACATTTTTAAACAAGCCTGAGCAATTTTTTTTTTTTTTGCACACAAATAGTTTCACTTATTTCTATCAAATATAAATAATTCTATTTACTATTAATCATTTGTTTGCACACAGTTAAATGTTTTCAAGTATTGCAATTTAACACTAACAATTCAATTAAACATCAGTCATTTGTTTACACACAGTTAAATGATCAAACAGTTATATTTCAAGCAATTCAGTTTCGGATAAGTCATTTGTTTGCATTCAGTTTTAAATGTTAAAGTACCTAGTTTAAATGTCGACCAATTCTATTTGACCTATAGATGGGACCCTATCACATGCTACCACTCCAGACCAGAATAGACTTGGGAGTGATGGCAATAAAGAGGTACTCCACACTGTCCAAAGCTCTAGCATTACTGGAGCCTCACCATCAAATTGTTTAACGTCATACCTAGGACACTTGTTGGAAAGGTCTTACTCCTCTACAGAGATGCAATCGGTGTATTCTACAACTCCAACTGACTGGGCCCATATTTGATCAGTGTGAGTAAGCTTATTACTCTCACAAAAATTCAAGAGAAATTAAAGGTATTTGAATAGATTATAGTAAACATGTTATTTTTTTTTAATATCAAATGATTTATTTTCCACTACCTCAACATGCAGGATATGAATTCAAAATAACAATAATATACCATTTATTTTTATTTTTTTTAAATTATGCTTTCCTTGCTTTCCCAAAATATTGTTTCTTGCAGTATTCATAAACTTCTAATTGAAAAGAAAAACAATTTCAGTAGTTTGATAACCCACTCATCTTAATACCGCTTTGAGAATACCAATATTTGGTGTACATTTTCTCAGGGTTATAAATCATTTTGTTTGTATATTAAAATTGCAAAAAATTAAGCGAAAAACATTTTCCTTTCATCAACTGTGATAACACTGAGGTTAATAATACATTATTATTATTAGTAGCAACAGTTTCATTATGACCTGTCAGCTGACTGTATTCCTCACAGAAGATACTAGACTGCATCTGGTGATGAAGCTCCAGTTCTATAACATGTGGGGTAGTTCTTCATTACCATTACTCCCAGGTTCATTCTGACCTTGAGTGGTAGTACCTGTTAGGATCCCAACTATGGGTCAAATAGATCTGTTCACAAATTATTTGTATTAGATATTACAACCATGTGCAAAAAACTCTTGAGAAACAACTATACAAAAATGTAAATATAAATATACAATGTACACAATTCCCTAACTTCTAGACATAAAATAACTCAAGATGGGTTGATAAACTATAAAAATCAATCAATTAGTTTCATTAATGTTTTATATCATTAACAAAATGAGTGATATACTTTATAGAAAAAAAGGATAAATTTTTCATGAAAAAATTATTTTTACATTTTAAATGTTTCCATAGCCTGAAATTACATGCACACAAAATAAGTACATATAGTTATCATTAAATCTTAGAAAATGTTATTAATTGAATATATAGATATATAATTAAAATTCATTTATGAGACTTTTGTGTCAGTTTATTTTCCCTGTTTGTTGTATTGAAATAGCTTAATTGGTTTTCCTCTCTTCTAAATATTTTCTTCATTCAATGAATGAATTTTATATTTTCTACTAAAGTGATAATGGGCTTCAATAGAATTTCCAAATTTGTCAATTATATTGTTTTTCTCTCTCTCCCTTTAGTTGTTACATTTGATGAATTTTCTAAGAAAATTGTTGACAGTTCAATGGTTTATAAACATTCTGTTTTAAGCAATGATTGTGTTAATTATTATTATAACCAATGCTGACATTCAGAATTTTGAAGACCATAACATTCTCAAGGTAAAAGAATAAAATAAATGAGAAAAGAAGAATTAAGCAAGTTGAAGAACTAATTAAATTCCTACAAATACAAGTCAATCATAAAAATGTCACCTGATGAGAATGAGATGAAATATTTTAATTTACTTTGGTAACTGCTAAGACTTGAGATCTTACATTGATTTCTAAAATAGTTTTATCTAGATTTTCTACTTCCCTAGAGGAGGCCTAAATTAATCTATATGAGCAAGAGAAAAAGAGGAAAGAATTTAAAGGACATTATTAATTTGAGTCATGCTTAGTCATTTAGACGTAGATACCAGACATATCTCTTTCAACCAAAATCGTTATAGTTTTGATTATTTTAATAAATGTAATAAGGTTACATTAACCAACTTTTCAAAGATATATATGCGTGTGTATATGGCTAGGAATATAAATAAAAGTAATACATTTGTATGAATTGGCAGATATAACTGAAGGAAGCTTAAAAAGATAAAAAAAATCCATTTTAGAAGAATGGCAAAATGAAAATCTATTTCAGTAATGTATAAGATCTAAAACAGAAAATGCAATGAGCAAATGATTTTAAAGGTTCTGGCATATGATTTTTATTACAGACAACACACACACACAAAAAATTTGGCAAGCAGTTATTGTAACAGTTGTAATTATGATGTGTAGCAGATTCAATAGAAACAAATCAAACAGGGCAGAACAATGATTATAATGTCAATGAATCTGAGGAATGAATGTACACCAAAATCTATATTTAGTAATTATAGAATATACTATAATCAATTTAAACAAACAAACAAAAGAGCAAATAAAAAAAAATACACACACACAAGACAAATTTCTGGAATTTATTCTTAAAAAATACGAGTGTATTCATATGTTAAAATGGAATAAAATGATTTCAGGGAGAATATTTTCATATGGACAAATGTTTTTAAAATGTATACAATATTTATATACATTCCAGGTTGTAATGAAAGTTTTCACTAATTTTCCAGCAGGGAAACTTTAAACAAGATTTAATTAAGTTCAATCTTTCAATGATATTTGCTAGTGACTAGTTGAATGATGTCTAATTTACAAAAAAAAAAAAAAAAAAAGCTTTCTAACTGATTTCATGTTTGAACACATTTATCATAACATACTTTAGGAATTTCACAGAGGGAGCAATGCAAATGCAGCAAAATTCATCAAAAGCACAAATGATAATGGCATCGTGTGTGAAAGAACATATAGGGATCATTCAAATGAGAAGTTTGCCCAACAGGACTTGATTCTTGTGCACTGAAAGCAACTGTTGAACCTAATCCTACCAACATAGGGAACTCAGCAGGCACTTCAAAGAAAGCCATATAACTGTCCATCATAAAATTAAAGGCTTGGGAAAATGTCAAGGGTTGGAAAGTAAGTTCCACATGATCTGTCAGCAAAAAATCGCAAACATGTCAATTATTGTGTATCTTTGTATGCCAGTCAGCTTGGAATGCCTTTTTTCTCTTTTTTTGGGTGGGGGAACAAAATCTTGGGAATGAAAAGTGATTTTTTTTTTTTTTTTTACTATGATGTTAAGTGAAGATATCAGTGGCTTTATCATTGTGGAAAGCCTGCTCAGCAGCTACAAGCAGACTTGGATCAAAGTAAAATTCTTCAGTATATAGAGTGGCATTATATGCAAGAAATTGTTTATTATGAATTTTTAAACAATAATCAAACAATTACTGCCTAAGTTTATTGTTCACAGCTGACATGTTTGAAAGCAGTTTTGGACAAAAAAACATTTATCAAACAGAAATCATCCTTCACCATGTTAATACATTAACCTATACTGCATGAATGACCAAAGATCTCCAGGAAGAACTCTGCTGGGGAAAAATGCTTCATCCACCATATTCCTCAGAGCTTGCTTCTTCTGATTACCATGTTCGGAAGTTTGCAAAGCCATTTGGATGGACATAGGCTAACTCAATAAGAAGAAGTTTGAAATAACTCAGTCTCTTACTTCAACTGAAAACCTAAAGAATTATATACATGTGGCATCAAAAAAATTGTTAACAAATGAGATGAGATAAGGTCATTAAAACCTATGCTAACTATATTAATGATAAGTTGAACCTATAATAATTACTATTTTCTTTTATTTCTTTTATTGAAAGAAATAGGACAGAAATTTTGTTACAGCTTGATAATATTCAAGATCATATACAAAATGCTAACTAAAAATTCAGGTCATCTGAACTGTGTGTATGTGACAGGAATATGATACAGATATTTGTTGGTACCCTTTGTGATCCAATGTGCAAACAGCAAAGCAATTAATAAATAACCCATGAAGGTTGGTATGCCCTTAAAACAAAGAAACCAAACCCAAACTATATAGAGACTGATCAATTGATTTTAATGGCATGTCAACACTTCTAGGGTTATTTCATATCTATAGTTCAATTCATATTCATTGAATGTTCATATTAACATTTTTTGTGTATTTGTTTATTAAGTCTTTTGTGGGGGAGGGGGCACACAGTTATGGGAAAAGTATTCTTAACTAATCTATTTGATTTATAGATAGGATCCTAACAGGAATTGCTATTCCAAGTCAGAGTGAACCTGGGAGTAATGACAATGAAGGGATACACACTCCAGATCTCTAGCCTCACTATCAGATGCAGTTAACCATCATACTCAGGACATCTTACATTTCTGTAGGGTATACAGTCAGCCATACTGACAGGGAAGAAAATACAGAAAATTAAGTAAAAAATAATAAATAGACAAATAAAAAATCTATCATTTTCAATGAATATATGGATAAAGATATCAAAATTTGATAAGACTGACTTTACAAATCCCTTGTAAAAAGCTCACAACCAAGTGTTAAGAATAGAGATAAAAATAACAAATGAATAAATACTACATTTGATAACAATGGATCTTTCTGCTTAAAAATAAAAAAAACAAAGGTCATTTATACAAATGAATAATTTATCAATACAATTATAATTCTTAAAATTGTTGAAGCTAACAAAACAAATATACAATCAGCACTAATCTAACTCATCTAAGAGATCAATTGTTTTTGTCACAGTAGAAAAAATCTAATTTTGGCAGGATTGGCCAATTTCAAATTAGAATGAGCCTGTCAGTCCAAGTTAACACCCTTGTAAAGATAACCAAAGAGGTAGTGTTCTCTAAACATCAGTTTATCTTTGTTTTTCAATGTTAAAAGTTTGAGAATATATCATATTTGATGTGATTGTAAAAACAGAAATTAAAAATTTGATAATTAAAATCAATAGGATATATCTCAAGACAGGTTATTTCAGATGAAAATACACATTTAGAATGTTTTTTGTTTTTTTTAACTTTTTGTGCTAAGTTTTGTGATTCGACACAAAGTGCTTCTTGAGTTGTTAACATCAAGATGAGATGTGGTTGTAGATGATCAAAGGAGAGAAACTAAGTACCAGACAGATTTTAAGAGATTTAAAAAATGGATAAGTCAAACAAGTGTATTATTAGAAAATCTTTTTCTTTATCCTCAGTATTTGACTAATTCTATTATAACAAACGATATTAATAAGCCAGGTGATCATAAAACATATCTTAAATACACTGAACAAAAAAAGATAATCAGTTTCTCATGAACAGATTAAAAAATTTATATCTTAAAAAAAGGAAAAAATTTGAAATGTCAAAATTCAATGCATATACATTTAATTAAATCAGCACTTATTGATGAAATTAATGATTATCACAAAATTAATACACACACACACACACATATATATATATATATATATATATATATATATATATATATAATCCTCTTTGTTTTGCAACTATAGACTCTTAGGTGAATGAAACTTGTTGAAACTTAGCATATGAACTCCTTTCATGTAAAGGAGTATTTTAATGGAATTTGTTGAAGGGTGGATTCCATAAGGTCTTGGAACATTTTTAGTTTAAAAGCGATCAGGAAGGTGTAATTTTTTCAGAAAGCAAAAAAACACAGCAGCCACAAGAGTGCCATTCCACCTTATTGGAGAACCAGAACTTTTGGAAAGAAAATTACACAAAAGATTCATTTCACTTTTTCTAATGGGCTAATCTTGATGAAATTTGACACTTTAACTCCCTCAACCTTAAGGAGTATTTCAAAAGCATTAGAGAGTAAGAGGAGCATGGAGTGTGGGAGGTACTGGGACATTTTGGGAAGAAAATCAACATGTCAAGACTCACTTGAACAAAAAGCAATGTATTTCAACATTATTTTTTATAAGTGGCAACACTAGTTTTGTGTGTGTGGCCTTACTTTTGAGTCACTGAAAATTATAAGGAAATCAGAAAAATCTTGAAGCTCTAAAGGTTTCCTGATTAATGATCAGTCTTGTAAAATCCAAAACAATATTGTACATTAATGTTTATAATGTTCTTGTCACACCTCACTAATTCCTTATACATTTAAAATCATCTATCAAACAAAGCAGTTTGTCATCTCCAACTAAACTAACAAAAGGAATAGAATTTCTATGGATTCATTCGTATAAATTTTAAAGATATTCCATTAAACTCATGCTTACATGAGCTAACAAGGCTCAGTTCATAAGTTGAAGATTTTCCTTTAGAATCATCATGAAATTAAATTTTCAACTTCCTATATCAATTAAATCTGTCTTATAATCTCATATCTAAAGAAGAGAGTCTAATTTTTTTAAAGTACAGGGGCATAATGGTTATTGATGCAGAAAACAGAAGTGCTGAGTTAAAATTCTGGTTAAGATTGATCTCATTCATTTTGTACAAATATTTTTAGGAAAGGCACAAATCCATTTCTCCCTTCCTAGCTAAAGGTAAAATAGCAGGGCATATTGGGCTCTCTCGGCTTTGTGGTGGCCAACCTAAGGCAAGGTAAATTTTGAATTCAAAACTATGAAGAAAGCAAAATTAAATTGTTCTACCTCTCCCAAGAACAGTTATGTGCAATTATAAAAGAAGCAGTTATGGAAAGCTACGATTGTCAAAGTCTTGAAAAGGACATGGCATTTTCCACCCATCCATCCAATTTTTAAGATAAAGACTGAAAGATAAAACTGTTCTATTTTGGGCATAAATTTCTATGCAATTATCAAGGTGGAGAGATCTTACAGTCATCTCCTCAACCCTTTAATCAATTAAAAAACCAACAAACTACAAAGCAAAACTAAGCATAGCCAAGAATATTTTCATTAAAGAGATTTTATTTTTGATATTTAAATGACATCCCATCTACTTAATGACAGAAGATAGAGTGATAAAATATATCTAATAGATAACTAAAGTATTTGGAATACTTAAAAAAAGAGTTTTCATACATTTTTATAACTTCTCCAGACATTTAGATAAAAATAGAATATCATGCTAGTGGTTATTTTTTTTTTACTGACATTTGGATAAATACCATCATAAGCAAAAGACCCCCACATGTTTTGATTTTTAAATTAGCTGTAATTTTTTAAATTTGCTTTACAGAACTTGCTAGATTTGTTAAAGAGATAAGCTGGTAGAAATTTTGATAATTGATTTTCTCTAATTTTGGGGGTTTATATAAATGTCAGTCTATCTTGAAAAGGAATAGTCTTTTGGCAATAAGTAATAAAATAAGTAACAGCTGTGTTTAAGAAAAAAAAATGTCATTGTTTCTTTCAAAGATAAACAGAGTTGCTCAGACAGTATTTTGTTCTGATTTGCAGATCAATATGACATCAGTGTGTGAATAGGGATATATTGCAAAAGGTACATCAGTTAGTTGTACAAGAAGAAAAACAGAAGCAGATGAAGGTAATTGTAGCAACAATGCTTCTTACAAATAAGTGAATAGAAAGAGAAAGTAAAAAAAGAAAAGATACAAACAACAAAGCATACATTGAAATGAAGTGCTATACTTTTTAACATAGGCAGCAATCCCAAACATGTGACTAGATTTGGGCAGGCAGAGCTGCAAATCAGAGAGATTCTGTTTCATCTAAAACATGTTATTACACTAAGATCTATAAGAGGTACAAGACTTGCAATAATATGCTAAGTAGTGTACTACTTTGCATGTATGGATACAAGTCAATGGTAAAGTACTGAACAGGAAATTGTACATTCTAAAGACCGATAAGGTTGGTGAAATTAATGATTATAAGCATTGAAAATAATGATGTTAAGGACCATATTACTTTATCATCTAAAAGCCAAAAGGCAAACATCTACTTCTTGATCCATATGCTATCTTAATGTGTTTGTAAAATCTGGTATTCAGTAAATGATATATAAAAATCTTAGATTGGATGTTCAAATTTAAAACATAACATTATGATGTTCAAGGAAATTCAGATGAGTCTTAAGACTCATGCTAAATCTTTCACACCCATTTTCTAACCAGTCAGACTTACAAACTTTGCAAAATTGTTTGAAATATCTATAATACTGCAGACCATTATAATATTAACATCTAGTAAATATTGACAGCTAAATCAGATTCTAATCCAGCATAAATATCAAACTATCATGTCAGAAGTAAGGGGTAAAAATCAGTTTTATATGAAATAAGCAGGTCATTTTATCTCATTACTTTATACTATTGACTTAAATCCAATAATGCCAAGACAGTTGATATTTTCATTACAAGAACCATCATTATAAGCTTTTTCTCAAATTCAAAAATTTGTTCAAATGTTTATGCCTTTCATAAATGTATAGTTTAAATGTTTTCAGAGAGAAGAAAAAAAAGACTAAATTGTATGTGTTTTTTTTTTGTTTTTATAAGTTAGTTTTGATTTCAGTTTCTTATTTTCAGTTTTGTGTGTGTTTGTTAAATAATATGTAAACTATTTTATGACTGTAAATTTAATTAGCAATCTCTATATATAAAGCAATTTATAGGTTGTGAGTGCTAAAATGATTGATATTTTTACCTATATTTCTATCTCATACAGATGAAATCTTACTAATGATATATTTTCACTGATTTGTATATACATCATTTACTCTTGGTAATGAAATTTATAGTTGTTATTCAGGTTAATACATATAACATGTTAAATAAAGTTTTTAAAAGCAGGAAATTGCTCTATTTTTCTATTTTTCATCAAAAACATACTTAAAGTTTGATAAGAATGACTTGATTTCTTTTTTAAGCAATGAGAGTATACCATTATTCCAGTGTTCCTGCATCTTTAATTAGAAATAAAAGCAAGAAGTTTCCGAGACACATTAAACCTTAAAGCATATCCTTTTTTTTTATTGCACCTATACATTCAGTAATTACAACATTAACTTCAGTAATAAATTGAAAAGCAATATTGTTAATGAATTATGATTCTACACAATATCAGAATTTTCTTATATTTGAATTGATAAACATTAAGTAAAACTGATGTTATTTATCTAATTTGAGCATAATGAGTTTTTATAGACAACACAGATTGCAAGGCAGTTTTCTTTTTCTTAGTGAAAAGAGCTTCTCTAAGCTGAGAACATAATCTAAAACTGTATTCCCCCCCCCCCAAAAGCCTAGTATCTAGAATCCAAGTTGGTCTTCATAATCAGCTGATGAACAATACAGGTGTATGAGTAAGAGAGAAGAAGAGAGCTCAGCTTACACAAATGTAAGCTCAGAGCTCAATTGTCTTAGACAAACAAGGAAATGGTTAAAGATAGAATGATTTTTTTTATTTTTTTTTTTTAAATGTATGAAAGTGCTAACATTAAAAAGGGGTTTGGTAAAAATCTAGAAATGCATCAATAAAATGATTCCAGTTATATTTACTCTAATATTCATTAACAGAACAGGTGTCTGTTATAAAACATTTGTGGTTTTATAGACATATACATAAATCAGAAAAATAAGTTAAATATACAAGTATCAAAAATTGATTCATATTCTTTAAAAAAATGCCATTATTGTTGATAATATATACTGCTTTTTTGGTAGAAATTCAGCAGTTTAGTTTTAAAATAGAAATTGCTTTTTTGCTGTTCCTGAATTTTTGTAAGAATCAAATATTAGGAAATAAATAGCTCAACAATAATGTAGAAATTAAAGTAATCTATTGTATTTCTAGTGTTTAGCAGATAAGACTAGTCAGATTAAACAGCTTTCTGTAGAAATTCCTTGCAACATTAACCATGTATCTTTTTTTCTATACTAATAAGGTTTATATCAACAAATGTTTTATTGCATAGAAGACTTTTTGTGGACTTTAATAATGTTGAAATTAGTTTATCAATTTCCTTCAAATTTTTTAAAATCTAGATATCTAAGCTATGCTAAGTAAAAAAATTCAACTACAGAAAGCTCAACACAGTATATATATATATATATATATATATATATATATATATATATATAAAAAAGCTCTCTCTCTCTCTTATATGAGAGAGGGAGAGACAGACAAAAAAAACATAAAATATGTAAATACATATTTCTACAACCATATAAATTCATTTGTGGATAAGTATTTAAAAACAAATTTCATGCTAAGAACTAAAAACCAGTGTATTCATCAATAGTATCAAAATGATAAAAAGACACACACGTAATGTGTGTGTGTGTGTGTGTATATGTTCTTTTCTTGCCATCAATGCACTATTAATAACAATGGAACTAAATACATGATCAAAGCCAATTTACATTCTACAAATTTATACAAAAGGTGATTTTTTTTTCTTTTTCATTTAATCTTTTAAGCCAAAATCCTTGAAAGATTTAACCTGATTTAACTGCTGATTAACATAAGATATTTCTGAAGGGCAATTTTTCATACAGAAATTCTTCTACAAATCTCCCAAAAGATTTTAATAGATTCTGTAGCTTGATTTAAAGGTGAAAAACAAGTTTAATTCTTAAAGTGCATTTGAAAAAGAAAAATAATACTCACATTAAAACAAAACAGTCTTTGTGCTTCTCAGTTTTTAATATATAAAACCCTCTATCATAATAAAGTAATATAATGAAATGGTAATGATTTGGTTATGTGAGTTTTTCATTTCTTTAAAACAAAAATGCTTCCAACCTCGACCTATTTCAAAATTTGAAACAAATCTATTAACAAACAAGTGCAAATTTCATATATAATATAATTCAACTAGTTCAAAAATGATTTCAAGCAACTACCTGTTCTATTAAATAACCTGTAACTGTCATTAAAAAAAAATTCAAAGTATATGGTGGTGGGGAAGTAACCATAGTAATAACCAATAAGATTTAGTGAGTAAGTTTAGCTAATAGGAAATCCCAAAGATCATATTGTTTCACTAATATATGATCAACATCCAAGTTAACTATTTCTAAGGTAATACTGTTATATAATCATCAATATATTTGATTAGGAATTTTCATTTAATATATTAGGCTAGACCAAAAATTCATTCAGTTCATTAAATAAAAATAAGAAATTATTCAATGTTAACTTTATTAGGCAATATATTAACTGGTTTGATTCATTATCTTCTGCAATCTTTCATAAAACTTCATATTTCAATCCTTCTAGAACTTTTTATCTTTCTCAGAATAAAAAGCAAAAACTTTTAGGTGTCATTTGCATTTTTTAAGAGATCTTTATTCATTAAGAGAATTCTGTAAAGACCACAATAAACAAATTGAAATAAATTGCCATAATGTGGATAAATAAAAAAATTGACTTCAGTTTTGCTTGGTCACCAAAAATAGTAGTCTAGTATTATCCTGATTGAATATTACACAGTTTATTGGTCTAATTGGGAGAAATACTTGTTCAACTAGTTAGATTCTTTCCAGAAGGAGCTCACAACAGAGGATTTTTTCCAATCCCACTACATACACAGCAGCACATTCTTTGGGTAAAAACTGGCCTTCAGGTAGTGCTAAATCATTTTGTTTTCTCCTTTTCGGGTTCTTTGTTTAATGGTATATCAACCTTTGTAGGTTATTTAATGCCAAATCCATCCTTCTAGAAGAACAACAGTGATGCTATTTAACCTATAGCTGGGAGGATACCTTTCCCAAGGGGATTTGTCCAAAAGTGAACATAATAGTGCGACTGGAGTTTGAACTCGCTTACTACGATTCCACAGTCCATCGTTTTAATCATTACACCACGAGGACATCCCCCCTTCTCCTTTTCCTGTAATCTTTTATCCCACATAGCTGTAAAGTATTCATTTTCCTTGCCTATTACAATTTGTGAGTATATATATATACACACACACACACACACTCAGAGAAATAAAGTCCTGAATTTTTTCTTTTTTTCCCCTCCATTTTAATCTATATGAAAGCAACACATTTAGTGTAATGGTTACCATAGTAGGAAATGGAATTAATGGCCCGAGTTCAAGCCCTGGATGAAGCTGTTTGCATTTCACTTTGAACAAATACTCTTGGGAAAGGTATGAATCCATTTGTTTTCCTTGTAAATTTGAAAATAGTAGGACAGACCATGTTCTTTAGCTTTGGTAGGGAATCAAATCTTGGAAAAAGAATTCAAACCAGCTGTACACCACTAAAAGAGCGACTGTGTCTCAGTCTGTCCACCGCAGAGGGGTTAGGTAAATACATATATGTGAGATAGCAAATGTAACCAACCTGCGTAAAATAACTTTCAATACTTGATTCAGAAATTTTGAGTATGTTGGATATCTTCCACATCATAGAGAATTGACTATTTTCAAGTTACGTCTTGATTGTTATCAGTCTAACTGAATGACTCAACTGTGGAGCATAATTTAATTAGAAATACCCAACAAAACTTAGCAAGTCATTTTTAATGTTTGATCATTCACAGTACTTTCCTCATCAATTATACAAATCTTAGAGTCATATTTTTACCTTTCTTAAAAATCAAAAAGCATAACATTCCACAAATATTCATTTCTTCTATCTTCATTGTTAGAATCAATAAACAAAAAATATACTAATTTTGGCAACTGGGGAGGGTAATTAAAACTAAATGTGAATACAAAAGGAAATGACCTGTTTGGTCAACCTAAATGATTTGATTTTTATATTTAAATCTTTGATAAATCAGTATTGTTGTTTAAATAAAAAATTGGTTATTTTAAAAATAATTTGTTTTCATCAACAAGAATGTTTAAAGAGACACAAAAACTATCAAAGTAATAGCGAAAAATTAAACTATATCATATTATACAACATTGGCCATGGATTCTATTCTTGGCAAATTAATTGATCAATGATGAATGCTGTCAGGGATAGCAAAAGTGTCAATTCTATTTTTCCAGTACTTATAACATTTTTTTAAAAACTTCATTGCAAATTTGATCTGGTTGGTTATTAGACAAGTTTTTCCATGTTGTAAATAATCATAACATTTTAACAATATTTTCCTACAGTATTTAGCCTTAAAATTTAGCTATGTATTAAAGTTGTTTTTTGTGATATTGCTACTTCTCAACTGAAACTTATGAGCTGGTAGTTAGGCTTAGGTAAATTTTTCATATTGTGTTGGCAGAATACATTTTCATGATATAAGGTATCAATATTCATAAGTGCTTGAAAATCAGAAAATATATATTTTTTTTAATTTTTGGGAAAAGTTTGAAATAAAATGTAAATGAATCAATATAAAACTTATCTAAATCCTCCTTAAAATAAACTTTTCTATAGTTTTCTTTTGTAAAAACATTTTTTAAAGGAGGTGACAAAGTTATATTTTTCAATTTGCATTAAAACTATACTGCATTTCTATCCCCATGTTTCTGATTTTTTATAGCTCATTATTTATAGTTCTTGGAATGGAAAGGGAAATGTTACTTCAGGACTTCTCACAGCTTCCTTTCATTAGCCAATTGTCAACATCATAAGTTTTTGAGATAGCGAGTGGAATGGTTTCCTATTACCTTCTTCATGGTTGTCCTACTTCAAAAGTTGCCCACCATTGCAGCTAGATAAACCAATCAGCCTTTCATTTTTTACCTATGGTTCATAAGAAGTTGGTTTGGTGTATTTGTTTAAAGTATATCAATGACTTGGAGGATATTCAATGCTGAAATTTGATTCCTTTGTCAATGTTTCATAATAATCATAAATGTATTTAGTCTGTTCCATTGGATTTTTTTTATTTGTCTAATCATTTGCTTGCAGTTATATGGGTTCAGATATTCGTATCTCATTAATTTTGACAATATATAAGGGTTCAATTAACTATTTCTATTCAATAATAATCATTTGTTTGCACACAGTTATGTGGCTTCAAGTATTCTTATCTAATACAAATAATTTTCAAACAGATCTATTTGATCTATATATGAGGCTCCATCAAATACTACTACACCAAGTCAGAGTGAACCCAGGAATAATGGCAATGAAAGGGTACTCTATTACCCAGAGCTCCAGAACTGGAACCTCACAACTGGATGTAGTTTGGTGCCATACTGAGGACTATTGGCAAGAAGTGAATTCATGCCTTTTCCCCAAGAACATTAGTAAGTGAATGGAAAAAAAAAAAAAAAAAAAAAAAAAAAAAAGGGTTAGAATTTGAACTCTGCTAACTGGTCCAATTTTCTGTGCTAATAACTCTTCTGCTATCCATACATCCTGTAGCTTTTAGAGACATCAAATCAAGCAGCCAGCAAAATGCAAAATAAACTTCTTCCCATCTTTATTAGTGGAAACTTTTTGTCACTACTGATTAAGCATATAATAATAATGATAATAAAGAGATATGTAATAATATATTCAACAAAATTGCAACAATAGGACCTGTATTATAAGTTAGTCTGCCGCTTTGATAAACAGACAAAAAAATAAGATAAAAATAAGTGAATTGAAGATTCAATATTTCTGAGATGAATCATCACTAGTATTCATTATTCTCCTGTTTCTACTAAACAGCACAGTGTATTCTTTTAATATAGGGAAGTTCTATTCACCCTTATACCACATGTTAAAACTATGTCATTTCCCCAGAGGCAAAACAAAGATAAAATACATGCATGATCTTTTTTTTTCTTATTCAAATATAAAAAAAATACTAAAATGACAATATGAGGACATGCTGAATAATTCTTGACTCAACTAATGGATTTTTTTTTGAAGGGTTAAAGAAACTTGAGGTTGAAGGAATGAATATAGAGAATAGCATGTGTACTTCATTGCTTTAGGACATTCTCTGCTTGGTCAGGATTAGAACTTTTCACCATCTCACATTGATATAAACCTATTAAAAAAATCAATGTGTCTATATATGTAAGAAAGAAAGCTTGGTCTAACACAAGAATACCTTGAAATCAAGTTACTTGATAGGATGTCAATAGCCAGAGCATCAAAGAGATCCTCAGTGCAAAGTTGATTTTGATACCTTTGTGTTATTCACTAAAAAGACCAGAGTAGCATTATCTTGACGTAAAGACTTCAGAAAAAAGGGGATGGAGAGGTTTGCTTTAAGCAACCAAATGAAACTTTTTCTTATTCTAAGCATTTTATTATTTTTTATCATTTAGCAACCAATATTTTTATCTTGTGCCTTCTCATTTAATTTGAATTCAGAGTTTTTGTTTTCTTAGATTGGTTGCTGTACCAAGACTAAAGAACCCAGACTGCCCTATTATTTATCCATCACTAGGGAAAGAATATGGATTCATGCCTCTCCCAAGAGAATTAGCACAAAATAAAACACAAACAGCCTCATCCAGGATTTGAACTCAGGTTGCCGATTCCATTTCCTACAATGATAACCATTACACTAAGCACGCCTCCTAAATCAATCATAGAGTAAAACCATTAATCCTTTGTAAGTTATATTATTCATACACTGCAAAGATAGATTTAGCAATTTGAACTTCACATTACTTTTCTTTTCTCTCAGTTATTTCCTGATACTTACCATAATTTAACAAAATATTACATTCCATAACATTACATGGATGCCAATTATATTTTGGCTTATCTTAGCTATAAGAGAAAATGTGAAAACATTCATATGGCCACTACTAAAGGTTAAGGAATTTTGGGATTAGACTGAACAACAAGAAGGTGTCTATTTTTATAGTTTGTCAGGAGAAGCATGCCTGGTTAATACGATTAAAAAGGCTGCACAGACACTTCCAACTTTCAATACAACAAAAGGCCAATGGACTAACAAATAATGACTGCACTGTCTAACAGACATTAACAATGCTTAAGGTACTAGACGACTGTCCTTTCTGAACCATTGGTTCTTTTATGCCATTGTCTAATACAGGTGAGCAAGATGATATAAAAACTCGATTGACTTGGTGCCTGATTAACAATAGCTGGACTCAACAGAGGTCAACAATAGATTCAATAGCTAACAATACCTATGGCACATTGATGTCATGCAGCCTGAAGGTTATATAGGTAAGGGGGGGAGCAGGTGATGAATTGAGGTACTGACGGCTTTGCATGCTGGTTGATTGGCCAAAGCCCAAGAATAGCACGAAGAGTTTGATCCTGAAGACATTAAAAATATCCAAGCACCCAGGTGCCAAATTCATTGCCACTTACAGGAAGAAAGAAATAAATTACAAACATCTTGAAATTATCAGCATTTGTCACTTCCCAGCAGGAGTTAACTTTCTCAAAATAAATATAGAATCACAACAAGTTCAGCAATCTTGACATTTACTCACTAATGTAAAGAAGGATTGTTTGTGTACATTTACACATTACAGATTTTACAAGTCTAAAGGTAGTTTAGAGGAAGTGAGGGATTTTGTCCTGGTTTCAAGTTAAGAGATTTCTTCAAGGTTAAAATAAGCCTGGCATCTTAGATCACTGGTTCCAAATACAATCATCATGATAATTATTCATCTTTTTTTTTTTCTTTTTCAATAGTTAATTTCCTTCTATAAGTACCAATAGTGATTAATTTTAAAGGTATATCAACATGTCTTGAGTTATTTTATGCCAAATGGTTAAGGAATTGCATTCATTGTATGTTCTTATTTAAATTTTTGTGTAATTGTTTCTTAAGAATGTTCATAAAAAATCTCTTATCAAATATAGATAATTTTTAAACAGATCTATTTGACCCACAGATGAGACCCTAACAGGTACTATCATTCTGGGCCAGAATGAACCTGGAAGTAATGGGAATGAAGGGGTAGTCTACACTCCCCAGGACACCCCTTTTTGAAGAGGGTCTTACCCCTCTGTAGCATATTCTAAGCTGTGCCAACAGGGCAGGTACCTATAATATAGAATCACACCAACTTTATAAAAGATCAGTGCTATTTTCAATTCAATATTCTACCAAGAAGCTAATGGCTGAGAAAGTGAACTAAAAAAATTTTTGGTCAAGTAATAGTTTTCTTTTTTTCTTTTTAAAATCCAATCATTGGAAAAAAAATTATCAAACTTAAAATTATTTAATATATATTGTTTCCAACTACAATATACACAGTCACACACATATAATAATGTTCAATCATTCCTGACCACTGATGATCCCTTTCATCATGATTTTCAAGACTCAATATTCAGTGGAGGCATGTTTAGCATAAAGGTAAATGTAGGAAATGGAATAGCTGACCCAAGTTCAGAATCCAACTGTTCTCCTTCCAGCTATGGGTATAGTAGTACAGACAAGCTTGGTAAGACAACTAGCCTAGGAGAAGGTAAATTTTGAATTTAAACCAGCTTTACTCTGATTAAAAATTGATCTTGTGTTTACTCCTGCCAGTGGTGGAGGGGTCCAGTTGATTATCATATTGATGATAAAATTCACTCAAGCAGATATTCATTGTCAAAAACTGCAAAATTAAGTAGTTAAAAAAAAAAAAAAAAAAAATTCCACTTTTACAACATTTGTTCAAATGCTAAATTTTCAATGGAAATTTTTGGCTGTGACTTATTTCCTGTATATACTTTCAGCATTTGCTCTATCACTATATATAATTATCAGAATGAAAGTAAAGTTTTGATGTACAGCAACAACTTAAATAGTGCAGTTTGGACTGATCCATATTTTGATGTAGTATAGTTAATCATATTTTAGAAAAAGACAACTGTATAGGCAATTGCTAGCAGAGACATCCTTGAAGACAGAAAGAATGACGTAAACTATACTGAAATATTATTTCTGTCGGAAATAAAGCTTTTTCAAATTACAAGCAATGTTTTTTTTTTTGTTTTTTTACCCCATTTTTTGTTGTTTTTTATTCTAAACTATTTTTGTTTGTTACTTGTTATGAATTACTTTTTATTTCCTACATATCAAATGTTGGCCAACCAGCAAAAATTTACATTCATCAACTTTGAGCAAACAGTGGATGCTGTCTAGAGGACTTACCAAGAGCAATAGCTGATAGGGGCAGATGGCAAGAGAGAATCAAGGGAATTCATGTTGTTGGCACACTTTCATGATGATAAATCAAATCAACAACAAGTTTTATAAAAAATATATATTTTAAAATCTTTTTTTCTTTTTGGCTTAGAATAAATTACATTGAAACATATGAGAACTTAAACAGACTTTAAAACAGTATAGACAAAATTTTGGGATAAATTACCTGCACTATTCAAGGTGTTACAGTATTTGTTTAAAATTATCCTATCTGTTAAAAGATAAAAAACTAGTTCATATAATAAAAAGGAGTTTTTGAAAGTTTAAATGTTTCCATTATTTTTATCATTGGCATCCAATAATTAGTGAAGCCTCTCTTTTGATAAAAACTGCATTTAGTATGACATTAATCTTATAATATGACAAGTGGCATTTTACATGAACAAGTGAAAGTTAACCATATCAAAAGAACTGTTTTGATAAAAAGACAAACAGCTGTGCCTCTTTTTGGTTCATCTAATGTGTTTCCTATCAAAATTATATGAACAATCAATAAATGGAAACTTCCTAACTACTAATTGTCTAATGAAATATTAGGCCACATCCCATAGTGAAAAATCACTTCTCAATCTGGTTTTGGCACTTAGAGTTGAATATTCACACTAGAGATAACCAATGTTAAAGTTATAAAATCTGCTTTTTCTCTACATAGTCAATTTTCCAGAATTGAAGATGAAAAACTGACCAACCATTCCACATCAGCAATTTTATTTAATTCTAAGTAGGTTTTTTGCTTCTAATATAAGAAAGAGAAAGAGTCTTTTACTTATTTGAAGTACCTGAATATACCAACAACAGTGAATATGAAGTTTGAAAGATTCTTTCAAGGTTTGGATACACTCGGGCTTATCAGATTTTTTATTTGATGCACCCCTTGTAATCAAAGTTAATTTCTATTCATCCCTAAATAAATTAAGTGAATATTGCCAAAATTTTTTCTTAATTTTACCAGAGGTCATGATAAAATGGATTGATTTTTAAAATGCTTTTGGTTTCAAGATTTAAATTTTTACAAAATACAGAAAAGTTATAAATAGAATAAAGAATCATGTAACAGCCACACCAACAAATACCTGGCAATAATGAAACTGACTCAATAAGTGAAGATCTGGATTTCTTCAGTCAGAGTGGGATTTATTTTTTGTTAATAATTTTATTTTATTCATTAAAAATTTGTTACCATAAATAATTAAAATTTTAAGCATTGTATTCTAATTTTACTTTTTCATTATTTTTCTTTCTTTTTTAAATTCTATATTTTTATTCTTATCAAATAGACTTTTTTTTCTAAAGATATCTCATAACCTACTTAAAAAGAGATATTTTAGAATTCAGAATTTTTTATAAAATAATTTATTCAAAATGATTATCTGTAAATGTTTTCTTTCATAAATTTATGATCATATGTATCATTAACAATGCCAAAAATATCCAGATCCCCACCCCAACTAGATTTTTGGTTCATTTAAATGATCCATATGTGTCCAACAGGTCATATGAGAATGAAACATCACTAGTGGCCATCACACCCCCATCAGACATTCTGCTTGGTGTATGATATCTGGCTCTAGTCTACATGATCCAATGATTTTTGTTATCCTCTTATAAAGGGATTCATAAATGCAAAGTAGAAAATTCACATCCTACCTCCCTGGACTCCTTTGCTTTTATTCACCCTCAGAAATCTATATAGACCATTTTGAGAAATTCTGGTATACACAGCATCAAATTTAAACTCACATTAAAACAAAATATTTTATCTAATATTCTATGACAGAAATTAAAAAAAAATCTATTTGTAATTATATGAATCAGACATGAGTGAATGCATAAATTTATTTTGTCAATGATTGATGGTTCTCTCTCTTGCATTCCTGAATATTTGCTGATGAAACTGCAAATTCCAAGTAGTTTACAGCAGCAGCTCCAATGACTTAGTAACACTTATTCTAATTTGTACCTTCAAACACTTCAAAGAAATAATGAGTTAATATACAATTTTCAGGCATTTTCATTGCCTACTACTAATACAGAAGTCAAACTTAAGCTTTCTTCAGATTTCTTTCAATTAAACTTGAATGTGGCAAATGAACTACACAAACAGAATAATAATCCACTGATCAATTTGATTAAGTTTTTAAAATTTGTATATAACAGATAAAACAGTTTATTAAAGTTGTAAATCATTTTTATAAAATGGAAAATTTTTGTTGCTACTGATTAAACATATATTAATAATATCCAATCTCTACACCATGGGCAGGATATGACACAAGGTCAAATTTAAGTAGAATACAAATGATTTTTAAGTTTAGAGTTTTTCCTTCTAAACTTGTTAGCTTACCAAGACTAAAGAGCCTAGTCTGCTCTATTATTTACCTATAGCTAAGGGGAGAAGAAATGAATTCATGTCTTTTCTAGAGGTATGAACCTCAAATAAAATGCAAACAGAGTTGTAACAGTTGCAAACATCATTTGATAAATCATTCTTCAAATTACTGAGCAATTTGTTTTCCTAACTATTTTTGTTATTCATTATAAATAATTTTTTACTCAAGTGATTCAATTAATAGTAATTTTTTTCTTTCTTTTATCCTTTTCTGATGAGGATGAATTACATTGGAAAATAAGAACTTAAACAGTGTAGTTTTGACTTTTGAACAATTACTAAAAAAAAAAAAAAAAAAAAAAAAAAAAAAAAATGGCAGTATTATAACATATCACTCAATAAGTCTTAGGCTTGATATACAGATGGTGCCACTAATAAAAAAAATCCATATGATTTTTTTTAAAGTACTAACCTTCAAATAGCACATGTCAACATTTTAGCCCAATTGGATAATTAGTTTACAAATTACAGTTATTTAAGTGAAACTACTGTTGCAAATTTTCCAAACAATGGAAAAATCTGAATTTCGTGTGTTGATAAAGGATTGCTTTCCGATGCAAAAAAATATTGGGTAACCTGAGTGTTTGGCATGATTTATGTCTACAACTATGTTTAAAGTCAGCATACCACCTCTTAACCATTGTTTACAACAGAGCAGAGTCCAAATAACACTTATCAAGCCATTGCTTTGCTTGAACAGTATTTTTTTGGCAGTTGTTCGAGAAAACACCAAAAAACTCCACAAACTGGTTTTGGCCTATTGTTAATTGAAGTTATGTGAAATAGCGGAGGAGTTGAAGATATCAGAAGGCAGTGTATTCACCATTTTGCATGAACATTTGTCCATGAGAAAGCCGTGTTCGAAGTAGGTGTCAAGTTTGCTCAGTCAGTCAAAAGCAACAACGCGTTGATGATTCAGAGCATTGTTTGCAACTGTTTCAACATAACAAAAAGGAGTTTTTGCGTAAATGTGCAAGAATGGAAGAAACGTAGATCCACCACTTCACTTTGAAGTCAAATCGGCAGTCAGCTGAGTGGACAGCAACAGGTGAAAGCTGTTCAAAGTGATCAAAAATGCAAACATCAGCAGGGAAGGTTTTGGCATCCATATTTTGGGGTGCACAAGGTATTCGGTTCATTGATTACTTTGAGAAAGGAAGAACCATCAATAGCAAATAATATATAGCATTATTGGTGCATCTGAAGGAAGAAATCATCAAAAAATGACCACAAATGAAGATGGCGGCAAAACTACATGAATTACACTTCGAATTGCACCCACCCGATTCTTTAGATCTGGCCCTAGCGACTACTGGCTGTTTGCAGATCTCAAAAGAATGCTCCAGAGAAAGAGATTTGGCTCCAATGAAGAAGTGATATCAGAAACTGAGGTGTATTTTGAGGCCGAAGACAAATCATTATACAAAAAAGGCATCAAATTGTTAGAGAAATGTTGAAATCAGTGTACCACCCTAGAAGGAGACTACGTTGATGAATAAAGTTGAATTTTGCCATAAAATTGTTGTTTTATTAGTTAGGCCCAGGACTTATTGAGTGATGTGTTATATACTGGAATATATATGCATGTACTGTATAGTCTAGATTACACACCAATACACCATGCAAGATTCCCATAGGTGATAACTCATCTTGATATCAGATTTTAAAAATGCACTTGATAGAAAACATATCCAAAGTCTTCCCTTCTGTATTTCTCTCATAGAAAAAAATAAGAATTTTATTTCACCTCATCATATTCTTTGTTCATTCTTAGCTGGCTGACTTGAGCAACAATCAGTAATTACTTTGTTTCTCAAGAGATAACTTTCTCTTTTTGGACTTGGTCATTTCATGATTAGAAAGTCACCAAAAATCAATAGGTTCCTTCCTCTTAGGAACAGGAATGTGCGAAGTACATTACAGTTAATCCTGTTGAAAATAAATTGGTCACAAAAAAAAAAAAAAAAAAAAAAAAAAAAATACTTTAGTCAAAATAGACAAAAATGTTCAAATGAATATAATCCATTTCTTTCTTTCCTCATGGTGTGTTTGTGTGTGTATATATATATATATATATATATGAGGTGCCTGTGGTGTAATGGTTATCATCATAGGAAATGGACACGACGACACGAGTTCAAATCCTGGACGAGACTGATTGCATTTCACATAGCACTAATATCCTTGGGAAAGGTATGAATCCAATTATTCTCCCTCCAGCTATGGGTAAATAGTAGGGCAGACTAGGTTCTTCAGCCTTGGTGAGGCAAATAGTCTAGGAGAAGGAAAACTCTTAATTCAAACCTGTTAAACTCCGCTTAAAAATTGACCTTGTGTCATATCCTGCCCGAGCGGAGGGGTTGATATAGATATATAGATATATATATATATATATATATATATATATATATATACATACATACACACACACTATATGTAAATTGTATATTTGCTGGTTAGTTTATATGCCCATATACATCCAAGTTTTACCTGGCTACTATTATTTAGGACTGTAATGAAACCATTACATAAGCTCTAATTTAATTGCATATTACTTTTCAAGTTATTCAGTTCTTTTCTAATGAGTAATTGCCTTTTTATGATTAATTTTTCAAATGCCTTTAGAAATCCTAATTAAATTTTTTTTTTCTCTTCTATTCATGTGCATCCATAATAATAAATTATGAGAACATCCAAGTTGATCTATATTGAACACTTCACCCATCAGATTCAGTATAATGTATGCACTCTTGTTGCAAATTGTGAGACACAATATAGACACAATGTTACATGTTATGTAATTGGCAGGCAGCAAATTAAAACCATCCAGCCCAAGAAGAGCATTGGAAATGGCAGCACCAGCAGCAATTGGTTGATCAGTAGACAAAGCGGGGGAAGTGGAGGTGAAATTATTTGCAGAAAATAGATAAATGAGACAAAGAAAAATCAATGTATTACAATAAATGATGGCAACATGCCAATAGCCAAAATGAGCAAAAGATTTCGTATGAGCTACTAAAGAATGTATATAAATATAAGTAAGCAAGAGTTCATATGTGTGTGTGTATTTCTGTAAATGAATAATAAAGCAGTAACTTCATTCAAAAATAAATTTCCAATAGAAAATAACTATGAAATTACACTTCAGTATAACAAACAATATTCTCAAAAATGACATCAATATAACCTATTGATTTGTAACTTATTAGAGACTAAATGAATGTATGTATGCATGAACATGTATTATAAAAGAGTAAAAGTAATGTATATAGAATGATATCTAACACAAATGCCTTAGTGCCCTGAATATGATATTAAATGGCATCTGATGGTGGGGCTCCAGATCTGGATATCTGGGAAATGTGAGTACACCTTCACTGTCATTACTCCCAGGTCCATGGAGTGGTAGTACTTGCTTTGGTCTCTTCCATGGATCAAATAGATCTGTTTGAGATAAAAATTAACAAACATATGTACAAAAATTCTAAGTATAAATGTACAATGAATGCAATTCCTAAACCTCTAGGCATAAAAGAACCCTAAATGGATTGACATGTTAAAATCAATCAATCAACAAATGCACAAAAAAAAGTATGCATGTATATATAACAAATTACAATATATAATCAAATATAAATGTTATGTGATGGGTGTGTATCCAAGTGCATGTATTTAAATATATATAAAGAAACATTTGTGTGTGCTTGCCAATGACTAACTGATTAAAATTGTATGTGTGTGTATGTGTGTGTGTGTGTATACACATGAGGTTCCAGAGCACACATTCAAGAAATAGAGCCAACAGCAGACATAAAACTCAATAAAATAAATAAAAAGCCTTTTAAAAAGGTGGAGGACAAAAATATTGATTGTTCAGATAAAAGATCATTTTTTGTAAAGCATAACATTAGATATCAACTGACTTCAAGACTGAATCTTTATTCACCTTTTGCAATTCAGTTTTCTAGTAATGTCATATTATTCTTATCATATAATAAGGTTATATCTATAAAATAGTAAACATTCAAAAAAGCTTCATCCAGATTTAGTTCAATGTAAATACCTGTTTAAATTATATACAAAATGCTGATTATAGTCAAAGCATATATCAAATACAATTTTATTTTGACAAAAATTGGTATTTGCAGATGTGAATTTACGAAGAAATTCTTTGATCTGACTCTAGAACTTTGTCACTCAACATGTCCCAGTAGAAATGTTATTTACAACATCAACTTACCTCATTTCAGATGTTACTGATACATTTAAGATAGACTTTTGAGGATCTAGATTAAACCAGCTATTATTCAGAAGGATTTTAACCTCACTTTTTCTGCCAATGTCTTAAGATCACGAACTGCACCATAAACAAACAAAAAGCCCTCCAAGCTAAATTTTCCCCTAGATTTTTTTCCTAACACTGGATCTAACTAGTAAGTATTAAACACAAGTTGGGGGAAAAAAAACTCACGTAAATTTTCTGGAACAAAGAGTCAAGCAAATTATATGAACTCATTTAACTTAGGATACTAATTGAATATATAAGGGTCATTCAATAAGATGAATTTTTAATATTCTGGCAAAAATATTTTTTGAGACTATTCAAAATGACAACAAATTGAATAGATATTTGTCATCAAACTTTTGGTAGCTAAAAAGTGAAAACCATGTCTTTAAAAAAAAAAAAAAAAATGTGGTGTGATATGTATGGAGAAGCATGTTATAATAAACTCAAGTTGAAAAGACAGTCAGCAGAGTGGAAATACATTGAATCTCAGATAAAGAAAAGGTTCCAGTTGCAGTGGTTACTAAAGAAGGTGATGCTGACCGTCTTCTGGGACATGAAAGAAGCTATCACTATTGATTTTGATTTAAAAAAAAAAAAAAAAAAAAAAAAAAAAAGGTTCAACTGTACACAGATTCCTATGGTGAATTCCTGAGGCAAGATTCACCATATTTATCAAACAACCCTTGTATATAGGGTAAATCTATCAGGAAGAAACCAGTAATTCTGCACTTAAAAAATGACTTTGTGTTACATATTGCTTGTAGTGGGGGAGTTGGGTAAATACAACGAGAGTATATTATCTCATAATTTTAAAACAAAATTAAGTGAATTATTTTTTAAAAATCAATAAATCTTATATTTTGGAATATAAAAATGAATTGAAAATTGTCCCATATTTACAAAGCAGTTTTTAAGAGACTATAGTTAACTAATCTAAAAATACAATTTTTGTAATGAGAGTGAACAAGTACTAAAAAGTTTTGGATATTTTGTAATGATCACTTTCCTTGGTATAGATTACAAATTAAATCCAATTGTAATACGATAATATTTATCTAAACTGTCATTCAAATTATTTCAAAGTTATTTTCCTTTGTTTATTATTATTATTATTGATATTTATATCTGCTTTTAACAATCTAAATAAAAATGAAGTCAAAAAGTGTTTAAAACAAATCTTTAATTTTAAAAATGACTTTATAAATTAAAAAACAAAAAAATTTTAAATGTCTTAAGATTCTATGGTCATAACTCACTTATAAGGGGGCTACTTAAACTTATTGCTGGTCATTAACATTCCTTTTTAATGACAGTACAGTTATTATTTATAACAAGTTATACTTTTGAATTTACAGGAATATAAAATAAAATGAAATGAAATAAAATAAAACTTTTTTTTAATTATTCTACTTTCAATCTTCATAAATTTAGAAACATTATTATCTCAGATTTAATTTTAACGATGGGTGTGTGGGTGACTGTATGCATGCAAATATATAGATATCAAAGCTCAAGATTAAAGGTATCCCACAAGAATATTCACTGGAGATACCAAGCCACTGAATCAGGGAACACCCAAAGAGAATGTCAAATAAAAAAAAAAACATTAAATAAGTATAAGCAATTATGAAAGGATGAAAATTTTTCACATATTTTGGTGTATCATTTTTTTTCAATTTTTTTTTTAATTCATCCAAATTTTTTTTAATCAAATCATAAAAAATTTATTTATTCAGTATTTTTACATTAATTTACAAAATCCCAGTCACCTGCATTGAGTGGCAGTGTTTAATGCACAGATGTCAATTTTAAGTAACTGACTTATAGTGTTTATAATTCTATTATTTCATTAGGTTTTATTACTGCTGTACCATTGAGTTCTCTTTACAGCTATTAACATGGCCATCATGGACTTTTTGTAATGACTGTAATTAACTTTTTATCTACTGTTGGATCTAAAGACAATATTAAGTGATGTAGTTATCAACATGTAATATTTTTTACATTAATTGGTTCATCAATGTTTCTAGATATTAATTTCATTCAAAAAAGTATTTTAAAATTTAAACACTTTAATTGTGTAACCTCAAGTTGGGTAAGGACATCACTTTTAGGTGAATTTAAATCTTTAAAATCTATAAAAATTAATTAGATATGTACTTTTGCTTTTAAAACTGATAATTATGTTGTTACAATCTTTCAAATAAAACTTAAACAATAACTAATTATTTTAATTCATTTTAACAGAAAAAAAAAAATGAGAAAAATTGATAATGTGTGCGTGTGTGTGTGTAGATATATACATCTATTCAAAGATTTTATTAGCGGTACAAAATTTAATGATAACTATGAAAAGACCATATTCATTAATCATGGTAAAAATAAAAAAAGTAAAAAAATAAAAGAGTAGCTAATTGGTTTTGCACCTCATTCATCAGAGTTATTATGCTGATTTCATTAGACCAACCGGCTCTATTCATCTCCATTTGAATAGTTTGCCTAAACCTCATAAAGATGGTGTTCCATTGAGACTCATTATCTATGATTGGGTCCTCACACCATAAAGTAGCTAAATGACTTGTTACAATACTGCAACTGATTCTTGAACTTGACAGTTCCTTTTGTATTGAAGACTCCTTCAGTTTTTCGAGCTTTATAGAAAATTACCTTTGTACTGATAAATTTATGTGCACCTTTGATATTTCTAGTCTTTTAACTTGTGTTCCTCTAATGGAGACAAATATTTGTACTGTTTTTTATTGTCATCATATATCACCCCCTCTTCACTGTGGAAAATACTTTCATTCAGTTGATGAAATTCACTACAACATCTGTGGAACTCAGTTTTGATGGCATAATGTAGAGGCAGACTGATGGAGTTTCTATGGAACTGGTGCTAGCTAATATTTCTGTAGGTTTCCATGAAAAGAGTTTAATATATGGTCCATGAGAAACCATAAGTTTATTTTCAGTATATCAATGAAATATTTTGTCTTTTTGGGTGGTGTAATGGTTAGCAAACTAGAACAGGAAACTTACATGATTGAGTTCGAGTCTGATTGGGTGCCCCAGTCGTACAGCCTTGTGCCACATCTAAGCAAAAAGCTTAGTAAAGTACAACATATCTTGTCTTTTCAATAATGAGATCAAAGCTGATTTGTTTTTCAATACCCTCACAATAATGTTCATTCAGCCCTTAAGTTTATACCACAAAAGGAAAATTTTTCTTTGCCCTTCCAAGATGTTTTAGTTTGTAGGACGTCTTCCTACCCACTTTTACTGGTTTGTATATTTGTTGAAACTCTTTCTGTCCTACTAAACAGATAATTAATTTAATCAAGTCTCTTGTACATAAAGCTTTAATGATTTGCTCTAAGTCTAAGCTTTATAAAGAGATTAAATTTACGACTTAGACTCTTGGTAACAATGGTTTTCCATTAGACCTAGAATAATCAGTAATTAGAATCAAAATCATTTTAATAAAATTAAAACAGTCGCCACACAAAATATCCTGTTTATCTATGCCTTCCTTGGCTAGGTAACATTAACAATAGATTCACTAAGCAAATTTCAACAGGCATGCAACAGTGTCATTTTTCAGCAAACAAGAGTTGTATTTTCTAAACTGATTTTAACATTTACAAGGATGTTCTTCCTCCTCATGATAACTATTATTTACTTATTTGATAGCAAATGCGGATTGAATTACACAGGTAGAACCACTCAAAGATTAGATATTAAGATCAAGTAACAAGTACCTGCTAAAATCCAGAATTTTAACAACCTCCCTCAGGATATTCTGAATAATACAAATGGGCCTTCCATTGCAGATCTCCAAGAGGAAAAAAAAAAAAAAGGTCCAAGGCACCAATAAATTTAGTATTGACCTGTTCTCAGTCTTGAGCAAGGTGCACTCTTCATTTCATTTAAAAATTTTAGAAACTGTTTTTATTAGGTTCAAGTAGCCTTTCCTATGTAAATAGAAGGAATGTTTGTTTGGACTTGATATAGTTTCTATCAAATCCCAGCCCCATTTCTATCACCATTCTCCATTTCTTAATCACCACAATAATAGCTCTGATGAGTGAGGTGCAAAACTGGTTAGCTCACCTTTTCATTTTTTATCATGATTAATAGGATATATAAAAACAAAAAAAAGTTATCTCATCTACTCATGTCAAATCCATTACTAAAAGTTTCACATATTTGAAAAAATATAATACAAGCATGTTTCATCTGACAATTGTATTTTTTTAATACATGAAACTTTTATTCATGAATCCAATACAAAATGAGAATTTATTTTAAGTTTTATTCTGCTCTGTTGGCCAGCATTTGAGCATTTTCTTGATTTAAGAAAAACATTCTTGTAGCATCAGATTAACAGTAAAATCAATATTAAAACTAGATTAGTAGAGTTCATCAGAATTTTACTTTAAAATAAAAACAAATTTTAAATGAGGAAGAATTCCTTCACCAGGATAGCTAAGTTTAAGATGCTCACATTGTAAAAAAAAACAAAAAAAACTTTGATATACAGTGACTTTTGGGTTTTTTTTTTTCTGTGAAATCATTAAATTTGAGGAGATTTCAAATAAGAGTAATAAAGTCACAGGAAATTGCAGAAGAAATTAAGGTATACTTTTTGTTTATATTCTTAAATGAATATTGATTGATATTAGTAAACTTGTCTGTCTTAATTATATTAAAATGATTTTATTCATATATCTTTTTTATTTCTTGAATAATAAGATTGCAAGCATGAAAAATGTAAGCATGTTACATAATTTGATAAAATTGTAAAGACAAGTTGTTTGGGTTAATATTTCTTCATTAACTAAAAATTACTGGCTTAGTATCAAATGTAAATAGTAACCATCTAAAACATAAGTTACTTTGACTCAATGCACACAACAGTTAAGTTGTTTTTTATCTACTTGTGAAATTTATGCCTTATGGTTAAATATAAATTTCTGAAGATAATTATCATTAGTTGTATCAAAAAGAAAAAAAAGTTAGTTTTTTATTATTATTATTATTATACATACATATATCTTTAAGAAAAACAAAAATCGGTCACATTAGGATTATAAATTTATTTCCATCCTGTTATGGGTATTGATAAATATCAATAGCACCAAAGAAAACAGGACTTCTTCAGATCAAATGGATAAATTAAATGACATACTAAATAGACACAGGAAGGAAGGGTGGGAGGGTGTCAGCCCTCTTCTACCCCCTCCCACCCTTCCTTCCTGTGTCTATTTAGTATGTCATTTAATTTATCCATTTGATCTGAAGAAGTCCTGTTTTCTTTGGTGCTATTGATATTTATCAATACCCATAACAGGATGGAAATAAATTTATAATCCTAATGTGACTGATTTTTGTTTTTCTTAAAGAAATTATTGCTCTGTGATGCTAGTCACATTGAGCTCTTTACCAGGAAAGTTTTAAATGTTCTAGTGGAATGAATTTGTCCTGACGGGATTATTCCCAACTCCGGTTTATCTAAACTGAATAATATGTATATATCGCAAACAATATGTATTTACCCAACCCCTCCACCATGGGCATAAGGTCAATTTTTAAGAAGAGAAGAGCTGGTTTGAATTCAAAGCTTTCTTTCTCCTAAAATGGTTGCCATACCAAGACAAAAAGAATTCAATATACCCTACTATTTACCCATAACTGGGCGGGGGGGGGGAGATGGATTTATACCTTTCCAAAGGGTACAAGAGCAGTTTTATGCAGCCTTGTCCAAGGTTTGAATTTGGGTCACTGATTCCATTTCCTATGACAATAACTGTTACACCACAAACAGCTCCTATAAAATACACATTTTATACACATACACTATGTATCCACACACACACACACACACAATTTTCTGAATCATCAGCATATTCCATAACGAAAAGAGAGCTCAGATGAGTAATGAAAAGAATCTATTGTATTAACACAAGGCATTTTTTTGTTACCACAACAACAAAATAAAAGTGGTAAGTAAAGAACCCCTACAGTAAATAAGAGTTTCTTTTCAAATAGAGAAAAAAAACAAAAACATTTCATACAAATTCAAACATATCTTATAAAGCGTTTACAAGTAAAACTAACACACACATACACATATATATATGATGGATTCTATGACCAATCTCAAAATATGAGGTACTAACAATTCAGTTAAAGATGTAAACTGTAGGTCTACAAAGTGATTTGTTAATAGTGGTGAAGGCTTGTGTAGAACCAGCTACACTTTTGGGATAAACTGATAACAGAAGAATGGGCATCAATGTACCATAGATTGTCCCAAATAACCCCCCACAGGTTTTGAATTCAGTTTTTCCTTTTTTTAGACTGGTTGCCCTATCATGGTTAGAAAGCCTTAACATGCCCTACGATTTTACTTATAGTTTGGAGAAGAGATGGATTCATGCCTTTACCAAGGACACTGACATGAAATGTACACAGCCTTGTCCAGAATCTGAATTTGGCTCACTGAGTCCATTTCCTTATGATGATAACAATTATACCACACACATGAGATATAATATCCAGCTAAACTTGCTTATTTAAGAATTGTAGAGTTCTTTCCAATCGAGTTTGTTAATCTCATGGAAAAGGTTCTAGCATGTGCAGCTTATTGTACAGATAAGCACTGTCTTTGTATAGTATATTACATTAGACTATGGTGCAATGATTAATGAGATTTGTCCCATTGAATGATCATGTATATGACTATGTGCCAAAGGTGACTCAGTTTAACAAATATTGCAGCAGTACACTGATTAATGAAAAATATGGCATTATGCCAATGTTGTCCTTATCCAATTAAAATTTATCCACTTGTACAAAATGCACTATATATATGTGTATTAGTTTGCCACATTTATAAATAGTGTTTAGTATCAATGATAGAGCATATATATCTAAGTTAGGATAATGTAGTTAACAGTGCTTGGTAACTGTCAATTTCTCACCTATGCAATCATTGGTCCAATGATAGAATATGAAACTGATAAAATCAAGTGCGATGTCTAAGCTATCCTATATGAGATTTTTTCATCCTAGATATTAGTTCGTGTAACATTTTTTATTTATAAATTGTATCATCAGGGTTTTTTTCGGGGGGGGGGGGGTAACACCATCAGAATTATAGAATAGTTATGAAAAAAATTAATCAAATAATATAATGTATTAGTTAGTGTAATACTTTTTAAAGAGCAAAGATACTACACTGATCCTAAACAGTGTGCCAGGAACACTTTGATCTTAAGCAGAAGTTCTGATTCATATGTAAGTAACCATGTCATTTTTTTATGGATTCTATGCTATTATTATCATAATAAAATGCTGGTCCTTAAAATTATGTTGACTTTTTAAATGTAATTAGCTGTTCACTTGTTTGATATTCATTTAATGTACATCCACATATAATAACAGTGGTTATCATTATTGTAAAATAGCTATACATTCATTAATAAAAAAAAAAATAAAAAAAAAAAAGAGGGGGTGGTAATAGCAGAAACAGACTTAGAAAACAATGTTTCTATTCATTTATAAAAAAGTTTTTCAACTTATGATTGACAAGACAATTAAAATGCACAGCAATTTTTTTAATTCTGAAATGAAGTTCAGGAAGCAAAGAAACTATAAAAGCAAAAAAAAGAAGAAAAAAAGTTCACTCCCACAGATCAGCTCTTAACTGCCAATAGTTATTGGTCTTCAATAATTCCACTCCTCAAAACAGCTATTCTTTAAAATAACAACCAACCTGTAAAAATTTCTTGCAGTAATCTTGTCATTTTTATAATGCTAGTAACTTTGATTTACTTAAACATTGCTGACATGTGTCTGATATCTATTTTCTTCAACATATCCAAGAAGGGTGAGTGTTATAAAATATCTTACACATTGCTTCCTTAAACAGCAATATTAACAATATGATATATTTGAGCTGAAGTGAAGGTCAGCTGATTGAGAGCAACATTCATATTCTAAGTGTCTACAATGAAGCTGCTACTTTTAGATTCTTTGCTTGATACTGCATTTTAAGATTTTGATGAAGATTGAAATATACAGTCTCCCCTAAAAAGGGATGTCCCGAGTATGACAAAATCTACATCAGGTGGTGAGACTCCAGTTCTGAAGATTTGGGGAATCTCTTCATTGTCATAACTCCCAGGTTCATACTGACTCAGAGTGATAGTACCAGTTAGGGACTGAATCTATGGGTCAAATAGATCTGTTTGAAAATTATTCACATTCAATAAGACCATGTGAAAAAAAAAAAAAACTACACAAAAAATGCTAATATGTGATCCTCTAACCTCTAGGCATAAAATAACCCAAGATGAGTTGACATGCTGTTAAGATCAATTTATCATTGATACAGCATTTCATTCACAGAATTAATAGTTAACAGTTTTTTTTAAACCATCTTCCTTTTTGCTCTTAACTCTTACTTCAAAGTCTATTTGTCAACGGGAATAGTCGCTTTAAGATGATGAGATGTACTAATATGCAAAAATGTTTACTATCTCTTCAATTACAGGTATGATAAGGCTTTTACTAGACACTCATCTGAAGAAAAAAAAAATTAACCAAAAAAGGTAAATTTTCCCAAACCTCATATTTATAAAATCCATATTTCAGAAAACAAACCAATCAATTCTCAGGCACTTAAAGTCATTTCAGTTATCAAATTATATGTAACTAACTCTTTAAAATTCCTAAAATATTATTATGAATAAAAATCAGAACCTTGCAAAGTAGTGTTTTAAAATCAATCTAAATAGGATCCAGTAAATATAAATTTTATGCTGTCAGATTTGTTAGATACCATTTTCCAAGAAGCCATGAATATAAATATAGTAAACACTGAAAATCTATGCACTTAACACACAGCAAGAGAGTGAGAGTGGTTGGCAACCACCAATCTTTGACAACATGTTACATCAACTACTGTCATATTTACATACACTAATATATAGCAAGATAAATATACTCTGCTATCTCATGACATCTTGAAATGGAATAAACCAGCAAAGATTTAAGGATATATATATATGTTACAGAGACTAATATTGAAAATTAGAGACATTCTAAACGTCATCCATCAAAGAAATGTAATAATTATAAGTAAATAATTATAATCAATAAAATCAAAATATTGAACATTGCAATTTCCAATACTAATTGTACTATCTACAAAAATTAACACATAATAAAGTACTACTTGCAAGTCCCCTTAACAGTATAATACAGGGAAAAAATTATGGAATAGTCATCATTAACAAAATATAAGTATTTAATCTTAATATACAAGTAAAAACAAACATGCAGATTATTCTTTTGTTTTTCTCTTTAATAAATTGTTATTTTAATTTTGTCCAACTTGAACATTAAAATCAAGTGAGTAGTTATAAAAAAATGTTTTTTTAAATAAGCTTATTCTAGAGATATCCTTATGAATTGAATTTTTACTGCATTTGGTAATGATAAAACTAATGTCCAAAGGCAAAATTACTCCTGCCAATACATCACATGTGCAAAATTTCCCAGCACTTTTTTTGTATACTAATAACTAAAACAATTGAAAACTTTTTCTTTTTGCTGGAAAATTTTGCTTACACCTAATACCATGATAACCTTTTAACAAACAATCTGTCACCTTAAACATTTCATAAACAACAATAAGTAGAGCTCATTCAGTACAGAGAATGAGTCAAAGGCCAATAATTAAACAAACAGGTTTTTTTATTATTTCTAAATCAGGAAAAGGAATGTTCTACATATTTCTAATATATACTTTATGGCCAACTACAAGGTAATCAAAACAAATTATCCTATGGAACCCTTTATAGAACAAAGTTGAGAATATTAAAAAATAAAATTAAAAAAACTGCCATTATTTGTAATATTTATAGCAAAAGACATATCTCTATATAAATACTGGCAAACCATAGTTTATAAGTTTTCTGTTAAGAAAAAACTTGTGTGCAACATAGGTGAAAAGAGGGCTTTGTTTTTATATAGAGGTAGAGGAGAAAAATTGATGATTCATCACAGAGCTGTTGATTGTCAGTGGCGACAAAGAAAATTGACTGATGACAAGTCAACAATAAAGTCAAATGATAGTGGAGGCGGAGTACAAAATATGGGGGGAGGGAATCATTGAACCCAAGCAATCAGTTAATTGGCTCACTAGTGGGATAGTGGGAGTATGAAATTATTGTGGAAGGCATATAAATGAATTAATATCATGTGACATTATAGACCTTAGGTGCATTAGTACATATGATTGTATGTATGAGAGTAGGCCAAATGATATGTATTTGTATATATGGGTGTAAGTGTACATGTATCCATATAAGAATAGGCATTGTGTAGGTGTACATGCATGTGAGGGTGATATCAGGAGAATGGATGCTGGTTAAAAGTTAAAGATTTGTTTTTATTCTCTTTGTTGGACACAGCATTTAGATTTCAACCAGTAGATAAAAAGAGATAAACCAGTTAAGAACCACCACTGATAGTTTGTATGAGTGGGAGAGGCAGAGGCAAATGCTCTATATATATACCAGGGAAAATTGAATCTGGGAAGATGGTCAACTGGTCAACGCAAGTTGAAAAAGGAACAAGAGTGGCCAGTAAGATTAGCAGTAAGGGCTGTCAGTTGGTTGACAGTGACCAGAGAGACATGTTCAATGTGGGAGCCAGTCAAAGCAGGTTTTTTGAATTGACTAGACATAGCAGCAGTGGCCAGTTAGAGCTCACACTGTACACCAGAAGGAGAAAGGACCAGAGTTAGGAATAGAATAGGTTATCCATATCACCAGAACCTGCAGCCTAAGGTGCATTGCAAATTGTCACATGTTTCCCTGTTAAGATGCCTTGAAATAATTTCTTTTCCTGACTGCTACCTCAGCTTTGTGCACCTTCGACTAGACCAGCAAAAACTGCAACAACATAGGAGTTAACATCACGGTACAGCAAAATATGCACAAAGATAGGTGCACAGAGCAGCAGGCCAGACAGTTGTGTCACACAGACCATAAAAGTTTCAAACATTTTGAAAACATCTCACTAGGCAGAGATCCAAGATTCTATTTAAAAAAAAAAATGAAAACCTATAAAACTTGCTGATTCTAGTAAATAAGAGATACCGACATTAAAACCCATTTTGTGTGTGCGTGTGTGTGTGTGTGTGTGTGTGTGAGTGAGACAGAAAGGAGCATTAAATGCTGAAAGACAAATAGAATATATTTTTATCTTGAATTGACAGGTTCAAATAGAATAATTTCACAAGTTCAATTTATTCATATACATAAAATGCAATAAGTATCTATCAATACATGTGTAACACTTCTCAAAGTGTATAGATATGTCATTGATACCAAATAGAATGGTCAATCTATGGATATGTAACATTGAAAATTAATAGTAGCGGAGTGCAAATAGATACATTATACACACACAAAAAAAAAAAAGGAGAGAGAGAGAGAGAGAGAGAGAGACAGCAGATGAAAAAGAAGTAGATAAAGTTCAACATCTCATCCTGTGAAATCAGTAGTTAACTGGAACTGGTTATGATCATCTTAGTGATAGTGGGGTCTGGTGAAAAGAAAGGGTTGTATAAACTCCAATATAAAAAAAATGGATTCCTCTTAAAAATTCAGCAAACTCTACTAGCAAGAATACCATATGGTCTGCAACTATTCATCTGTTATTTCACACATCAAATCTGAGATCACTAGAAGAAACACTGATGTATATACTTTAACTAAAAACAACTTAACCAAAACAATTGTTATACAATTGTTTGGAGAGAATAACTAAACACAAAAATAACTCACCAATTTTGATTTAAGCAAGTTCAACTACATAACATTTGGTAGCAATCTACCCACATTAGTATATGTAAACAGAAAGACTTCTCATGCCTCAGCTAGACAGGATAAATTAGTTAAAGATGTATATTTGAATGCAGCTGTCATAAGAAGTAATACAATTATTTACATGTGTCTTTTAACATGTACTGAAATAAGGAAGGAAATTCTTTTAGGGCCAGAGGTAAATGTAATAATCATTTCATTAATGATCAGAGAACACTATAACTGAAGTATGAAATTAAATAGCAACAATAGACTCACCCAGACTAATAGTAAATAAACATGATAAAAAAATCTTTTTTCTTTTCTTTTTTGCTTACAGACTTATTAATCCAGAGATTCTTTATCTTTTGAAAATAACCATAACATTATTTACTGCTTTGACAACCTTTGTAATTTGTCAAATAAATATGACAAAAAATATATCAGATATATATATTTTCCATACAAGAATCAGCATGCTTATACCAATCCTTGAGATTCTGAAAACTTTTCCTTCCTTTGATTGCCTATTCATTCAGTTGAGATTAAAAAAAAGTTATCAAACATCAAAATTATTACCAAATATTAATAAACATTTTATGATTACTTTTTAAAAATTAGCTCTTCAGATTATATATAAATTGAAATAAATACCATTTTAATTGTAAAGATTTGTTTTTCTGATTATGTGATTGCTTAATATTCCAAATCTTGATTGAAATTTGGTTGACCTTTATAAATACTGTATCAATTATTAAGTGTTATGAAGAAATATCTTAAAAGGTGAATTGGTATTCTTTCAAAGGTCCCAGCTTGGTCAGAGGGAAGGGACCCTACTCATGTAGCATGATTTAGCCTGGCAGAGCCTATCCCTCTCCAGGTCTACAACCAGCTTAAATTCAAAGCTTTCATTCTTCTATATCAGTTACCATACCATGGTTAAAAAGCCCAGTCTGCATTACTATTTTCCTAAAGCTAGAAGGAGAATCATTGGACTCGTACATTTTCCACTAGTATTAACACCATGTGAAATGCAAACAGCCTCGTTCAAGATAGAAACTCAAGTAGCCAAGTCCACTCCTCACAACGATAACCATTATGCTACGAGCACCTCCAAACAAACAAGTTGATATTATTGTATAGTTAAAATAATTAAACCAGATAATCCAAAAAACAGAAGTTACAAAACTGATAAGTGGATCAACTCACCATAGGTGAACACGCTGATAATAATTAAGAATACAGAAATTTAGACTTCAAACCTCAATAGCTTTTTCGAGACCAAGCTATAGAACATTAAAGTGTATTTCATGAATGGCTCATTTAGATTTTACTAACATCTAATACTATTTTTTTTAATCAATTATTCATTAAATTTGTCTTTGTGCTGTAATATAATCTCATACAATGATTTTATAGGTCATTAATAAGCGACCTAAAGTTTGAATACATAAGTAACCCAATTTCAACTAAATTTATATTTGGTTCAACTCTACAGCCTGTCTAAAGTTTCATAATGTAAATCAAAACAACTCAATAAATCAAAAAGTTCTGAACAAATATTTTTGTCCACCAATCTAAACTCGTTTATTTCCACTTTTAGCAAAATATTCAACTAAATTTTCAGCTATTTTTAATGGCTAGTTTTTGATTATGAAAATGAACTAAGATTAAACTAATATTGGCTTAAGCCCTCTGAAATCTATTAAAAACTATTTTTTCTTTATGTCCAAAATATATGTTGAAACATAGGTAACAGAAAGAATCTAACAGCTGCTAAAAAACAGAAAGTAACAAAGTTATTGAGTGAGGGAATGTCTACTTCAGAGATATCAAAAGGGGTTTGGCAGAGATCATTGATAAAAAAAAAAAAAACACTATTGAAAATATAAGTTGAGAACTCAAAGCAAAGGAAAACACCTTAAGAACTTGCTTCCTCAAGATGAACATAAAGTAAAGTGAGATATAGTGAAACAAACTTTAGATCAGAGCTCAAATCTTTGAGAAGGGTGGAATTCAGGGAATTTAGAAGGATGAAAGATGCAGAACACTGAGTTGGAATCTGTAAAAAATCTCCTTGGCAACCTCTTTTCACAAAAGAAAATATTAAAGAATCAAAATTGGGCCCAGAAATACATGAAAATTGACTTTTTCTTAAGTAATTTTAACAGACAAATTTTGAGTAATATTTGATAGACCTAACAGATGGACCAAAGTAGATTTTATCTAATTCAGACATGCCTACGGCTAAAAAAAAAAAAAAAAAAAAAAAAAAAAAAAAAAAAAAAGGCAACAAGGTGGTGGTAGTGTTATGATATAGGCTGGAATTGTCAACCAAACCATTATTGGACCATTTAAATAATGTTGGAAATTGAGCCTGCTGAAGTAAGAAAATTAACAAAATCAATGGATGATATATTATTGGCTGGTCACTATATGTAAAGGAATCAAAGACTTATATGGGTTTGTTATTTGGTCTATTATAGATGTTGGTCAATTATTGATGATTTTATAACCTTTTTATTAAAGTAAAATGTGATTATTTGGTTTATCCTAATAACTTTAGACAGCAGTTTTTTTTACAATATATAAAATAACTTCAATAAAACAAATTCATACTATCTAAAATTTTAACACAGCCTGTTTCGACATCTCAACTGATTGTTTAAAACTTTAAAAAAATCTTTTAAGCCAAATTTGAATTATTGAAATTTATGTGACAGGGTTAAAATGATTACACAGAAAAATTTCAGTCTTATTTTTTGTTCCAAAAACTTGAATCAACAATTGTTAAGAAAACAAAGTGATTATCCTGTAATTATCTGCTACCTCTTATGTATAATAATTTGAAGATTTGAACTGTATATGAATTTAGTTGGAACTGTCTAATTCATATCTTTGTATATTCAGCCACGAATTTCTCAAAGCACAATCATAAAATCTCTAACATAGAATATTACAATGAATTTATTTACAGTACAAAATTACCCTAACAATTATCATGATTGATGGGAACATTGCAGGCTTTTAACAAAACACAAATAAATCCCTGATTACAAGGCATGCTACCAATGATAATGAGAGTAAGGGAATAATGACCAATTCCTTAGAATAAGGAAATGATTGCACAGTATAGATTGATCTTATCATCATGTCATCTACTGAATATGCGCAAAGAAATGCAAAAGAGGAAATTAATTCCTTAAAACATGATGAGGACAATTCTAATACAGTAGACGAAGGAAATGCGGCTTTTCCTCTTGGGCAAAAGTCCAAATTATACAACAGACCTAGTATGAGATGATCAAACAAGTAAATACACACAACACACAAGGAGAAGTTGTGCTTTTGATTTAAGTTTTCTATCAAAAGGGCTCGAGATTAAGCAACTACACACAGCCGCTATTTATTGTGATTTTGGAGGAGGACAACAGAATTATTGTTTACTTGAACACTTTCTTTTATTGCACTATGTCCAATAATGATGGCCCTCTTTCAAATCCCTCTCCCACTCCAAGAGTTCAAAAGAGCACACGTTTATAAAACTAGACAAAGCAGGCATTATATATTGACTTGATATCCTGTGCTTGTATTAATCTTAATAAAAGATATTCATTAGAGAAAAAGGTGGTGAAAGACTAAAGATATAGATTATTTCTACCTTTCAATTTACTTGTAACTTATAATAAAGCAATTCTGCTAGAGAATAAGGAACTAATATCAAACCATTCAAATCAATTTGGGAATATTAATCTCACTAAAAACGAATTACTCAGAAGTGAGTAGAAACATTAAAAAATTTTACTGAACAGATAATCAAAATTATTGTAAAGATTTTCTTATAATGGAATTTCAGTTATAAATAAGTGAGAATAACAAAAAGCAGAAAAATAAAACATTTTTCATGAAATCTTATATGCATACTTAACATTTCTTCTTTGAAATGAGCCAATTTATTTCTTTACTTAAGGATATTTTAGTATCTATAAATTAGAGGTTGAAATTTACATGGTACATGATTGTGATGTAATGGTTATCATAGGAAATGGACATGGCAAAATGAGTTCAAATCCTGGACGAGGCTGGTTGCATCGCACATAGCACCAATACTCTTGGGAAAGGCATGAATCCAATTATTCTCTCTTTAGCTATGGGCAAATAGTAGGGCAAACTGGGTTCTGTAGCCTTGGTTAGGCAACTAGTCTAAGAGAAGGAAAATTCTGAATTCAAACCTGTTAAACTCCACATAAAAATTGAATGTGTCACATCCTATCTGTGCAGAGGGGTTGTTAATACATACATGATTGAATAAAACTATTTCAAGTCAAAAAAAACATTGCTGATACCTTTATATTATTATTAGTAATAAGTGAATGCAGCAAACTAGCATGAAAGGAATACAAAATTAGGAATGAGTGGGTGGGGAATATAATCCACAGGGAATTGTGCAAGACATTAAAATTTGACCATGCTGACAATTGGTATATGCACAAAACAGAAGCTGTCCTATAAAATGAGATGCATAAAATTCTCTGGAACTTTGAGTTTCAAACAGATCATCTAATCCAAGCCAAACCAGTATTAACAAGAAATAAAGAACTTGTCATCTAGTAAATTTTGACATTCCAGCAGACCATAGAGTGGAAATAAAATGAAAAGGTAGACAAAGACTTTGAAAAGGGAGCTGAAAAAGCTGTGAAACATAAAAATGGTGATATCAATTGTAGTTGGTGCCCAAAAGCCAGGAAAAGAGGGGCTGGGGAAACTAAAAATCAGAGAAAGAATTGAGACCATCCAGACCATAGCACTGTTAAAATCAGCAAAAATACTTAGAGTTCTAGAGACCTGAAGAAATTTGCTTTTACTCAAATTGCAGTAAGAACTGGTGTGAAAAACTCACAAATAATAAAATAAGATTAAGTTATTCAAAGGAGGTGGGGGGAACTGAAAAAAGGAATTTTCTAACATTGTTCTAAGATTCAAATGGGCAGGTCTTCTTTCTGTAGTTACCATATATACCTCTGCATAGACTGATCCTTAATTCAGTCTTGAAATCATTCATTAACAGAGTTAATTTTTTAAGCCAACAACTGTTCATAGTCATTCCCATTATATTTGAATTTCAATTTTATTAAATCATTACTTATGTATAGGTTAAAGGCAGTTTTTGCCTTTATGTTTTCAAAATTAAACTTATACCCAAATATATTGTATACTATCATCTTCACTATGATTAATTAAGCAGTGTGTTAAAAGAAGGTTTAGACAAGAATTAATTCAAAAGTTAACAATCACTCTTGATAGTAAATCCTTAAATTGCAATTGAAGAAAGTGTTCAAGTAAATATTACTGTTATCTGTTCTTTATATCACAATAAATAGCTGTTGTGTGTAGTTACTTAATCTTGAGTAATTTTAATAGAAATTATCTTATAAAATAATGTTAAAAATGGATCCCAGTAAAAAAAAACAAAAAAAAAAACAAATTGTTTAAATTTTTTTCAATTACATTTGCACTCTGCAAAATACCAATAAAATTTTATCAGAACATATTTCATTGAAAAAATAGATGAAATAAAAAGTAGGGAAACAAGATTTTTAAAACAAATTTAAATGCATCATAATTATTCATGTATAACATGCAGCTGTAAGTTTGGGCAATTAAATTCTGAAAGGAAAAAATTCTTGTGTATTATTATACACAAGAATTTTTTTGCACCGACTTTAGAATTTGTAGCAGCTAAATCTAACCTAAGATTACTATTTGTTTAACTTTTTATTGGTTTGTATTGACTAAAATTAAGAATTTATATAGTTTATACTGTGTCTTAAAACATAAGTTTACACAGTATTTAGAGCAAACATTGACATGTTCACACATAAATGCAACAAGCTTGCAGCAAAAATTAACTCACATTAAGAGATATCAAATTATAAACAAACATTCCAATGGATATTTCTTTGTAACAGGGCAAAACATTAATTTGGACTACAGATATAATTTACTTTTGTTCATCCCATCTCAAATATGGTGAGGCATGTGTCCAGAAAAAAGTTCATTATGTAGTTCTTGTGTATATGCACTGCTAACTTTTGGACTGAAAAATCAGAAAAACAGTACATCTTATACACAAATAATTACGGTATTTATTTACTATATTCAAAATGTCTTTTTTAACAAATGAGCTGATGATGCATAAAAATAGTTTTAAAATTCTTTTCATTGCAACAGATATAAAATGTTTTTTAAACATAAATATAATGATGTCCTTGCTATTTTAACTCAATTCACTCTACTTGACAGTACTGATATAATGCCTAAAAAAAAAAATTAGAACTGTTTTAATGAGATGAACAATTAATATAAGAATGTTATTCAGAGAAAACCCAATGAACTGTAATAATACTGAATCAGAAACATCGAAGGAATTAATCAAGTTGAATAAAACATCACATCAGATATCTTTATCCTCATCAATAATGCAAGTAACCATGAACAAAAGAAGGTGATGGTATTAAATCAGACAATGTAGTTTATAATTCTAAGACATGGAAAATAGATATAGCACTTTCTGGCAGATCAGTACCTATACAAGCAATGCAGTTCCTCCAAGCACTGAAAAATATACTGCAAAGAGAATGCAAGATCTTTTCTTGGTTACAGTTCAATGGATTTCAACACAATTTGCAGAAAACATTGAGATTAAACATTACTTTATATTATTGAATCTTATAATTTTTTTCTATTTTTCTGACAGTCTACTACTTACTTAAGTCTATCTAAATTTTCTTAAGGAAATCAAAAGTAAAAGTCAATCTAAATTTTATTTAGGAATTTAAGTATCAAATTTAAAAACTCCATTTACTTCTTTAAATATACAGAATAAAATAAAAATAAGATAACTAATAGAGATATAATCAAACAATCTATAGATACAAATTAAAAAAAAAATTTTTTTAAATAAAATTAAACTCTTAAAAATTTGTGATTTTATCATTTTAATATCACTAAAAAAATAAAGACATATGCCCTAACCTGGTTTGGTCATACAGAACATTCACTCATGAAGCATATCTCGGGTAGGAATAATCTGGCAAAGCTCATTCCTCTCCAAGGTCTATAACTGATTTAAATTCAGAGTTTTTGGTCTCCTAGATCAATTGCTATACTAAGGTTAAAGAGCCTAGTCTACTCTATTTGCCCATAGCTGGACAGAACAGTTTATTCATACATTCCCCAAGGGTATTGGTGCTATGTGAAATGCAAACAGCCTTGCTCAGGATTTGAATTCTGGTAGCCAAGTCTACTTCCTACAACAATAACCATTATGCATAAGTACTTCCATACTTTTAATAAGTAAAACAAACTATTGAATCATTACTAGCTAAAGAAAGCTATTTCCCTCTTCCCGTCTCCATTTAAAAAAATAAATAAATAAATATTTCTTAATATAGCTAGAATTAAAATGCCAAAAGTTAATCATATTTTGGAGGCAAGAATTGTCATCTATCAAATAATTACATCTGAAAGCTAAAACACTTTTAACCACGTGGTTAGAGTTCTTTAAAAAGAATGTATGGAACAAAGTCTTAAATTTTTATTTTTTTCATTTATAAATTCTAATATTTTAGTCACAATAAGAACATTATCAAAGTTAGGAATTTTTATTGTAAACAGAGAAGGAAGGTGACTGGCAAATCTTGGCACAGCTACATGTTATATAGTCGTGATTTGTACAAGTTATATACTATAGCAGAAGCTGCCAAAAGATGCTATCATCATAAATGTGACTAGTTGATACATAAATAGGGCAACAACAGCTGAAGATGTACTCTTGAGATTGTGTCTTATGCATTAGATGCTACACAATAAAGTACAGTACATCAGTCACCTTCAAGGGCAGCTATGCCAATAAATTCTCTTAGTATGTGATGCTGCCAAGGGAAACTGCTGTGCAGCAGTATAAAAAAAAAGTTTTAACCATTATAACAGAAACAAAAAGATGAGTGGATTTTTCTAACAAACAAAAAAAAAATAAATAGATAAATAAAAAGTAAAAAAGACAGGTGACAATTTCCTAATGAATGTCAAAGACCAAGAACAGAAACCAATGTGGTGTTTGCAACTAGAATAGCAATGTAAGTAATTCCTCAATGAAAGTTTGATTCAATCAGAGACCATAAAGGTCACTTGACAATAATGAAGAAAGAAAAAAAAAAGAAAAGAAAAAAAAACACTCCAGAAATGAATTGAATTAATGATATTAACAGAGACTAAATCTATTATTAATAATAGCTTAAATATGGAAAATAGTTGAATTTACTCTCTAAAAATTGGTTTAATGATTTGGTCTTTGAAATCTATGTGATAGAAATTTGATAAGGATTTGGCAGTACCAACTTGCAGCCCATCCAATCTCTCCATATTGTGCTCATTATTTTTTTTTTTTTTTTTTAAAGAAGTTTCTGATCGAAACAGTAAAGCCACAAGTTAGATTCCTAAAGGAAAAAAAGAAACAAAATAAATCCAAGAATACAATCATATTGTCATTTTTAGTTATGACAATTTCTCTTAAAAACAATCTTAGGGAGATGGCATGTGGGACATTTAGTCCTTTAGTCAAGTAAAGTAGAATCTAACAATGATACTGAGAGCAGACAAACCTTGGGCACTGATCAGTTTTCAACTTCACTATCTAGTATTGATTTTCCTCAAATTGCCATAGGACCCCAACTTCTGTGTCCAACAGCCAACTGCTTCTTTGTAATTAAAATGCCCTTCTGAATACATGGATTTTTGACCCCCTCTTCACTTTTCTTGCTTCAACCACCCAGTACGAATAACAAAAAAAAAAAAAAAAAAGGATTATCATTATCTGACAATACTACACCAAAGACTTCAGTTTATTATAGACATAAAAAATAAATTATTTCTATTTTATCAACTATTTTTTAAAATTTGCCAATCCAACTCATTTTACTACCCCTTTAATACTATTTTACATGCATATATGCTACACCTATATTTATACATCTTTATACAGATATACTCACTTATATATATATATATATATATATATATATATATATATATATATATATATATATATATATATATATATATACATACACACACACATACTACTCCTATACACAAAGGGTGGCACTGTAGAATACACCGACTACATCTCTGTAGAGGGGTAAGACTCCCACTAACAAATGTCCTGGGTATGACACTAAACTATCTGATGGTGAGTTCTGGAACTTGGGGAATGGGAAGAAACCCCTTCATTGTTATTACTCCCAGGCACACTCTGTACTGGAGTGGTAGTACCTGTTAGAGTTCAAGCTATGGGTCAAATAGAAGTATTTAATCATTTCTCTACTGAAAATCATTTAACAGTGGCAACTAGAACTATTAGTGTCTGATAGCAATACTTGAAACCACTTAACTGTGTACAAACAAATGAGCCCTGGGCCATGTAAAAATTGTCACCTACAAACTATTCATTTACAAATCATATTTAATGTATATGTATAAATAGGGTTTGGCATTAACAAACCTACAAGGGTTGAGATACTGTACAACACAACCAACCAACACTCATACAGATATACTTACACCTTCATACATATATGCATTATTGTGCCTAAGTATGTATACCTTGGGACAAAAGAGTTCAGTATTACAAGGAAATAAATTTTGGGGTGTTTTTTTTTTTTTTTTTTTTTTTAGACTAGTTTATACAAAGCTTATATAAAACAATATAGATTTGCAAACAGAGTTATAAACAAACCTGTCAGCAAGTTGAGTGTTTATTTAAAACAGTGTACCTTGGATACCTCTAACATTACGTACCAGGTAGCATTTGCCACTAAAACCTACTACAATTATAGTAACTCTGTTTAGGCTTTTGCACACCAAGAATTTTACCACTCATAGAACAGCAACTACAGACAGCATGCAAGCAGGATAACATTTGGCAGGTTACTCGTAGAAGTAAATTATTTGCATCTCAAAATTCATGCTATAGGAATTAGAATGAGAAAGACTTGAACCCAAGATGACATGTTAAAGAAATTTTGCTTTATTGAACAAAATATAGCCAGAATTCCAGGCATATATAGCCTCATAATAATCTCTCAGTAAAAGTGAAGTTATTGATAAAATTTCAGGATCTAATGTGATCGGTTATAATATTAGAAAAAATAAACCATGAAAACTAAAACATGATAAAGAGAACTGGAAAAATATCATTGTATTTGGTTATTATTGTAATGTTATTAATTCTTTTCTGTATATGTCTTAGACCAATCAAAGAAACCTATTGTAAATTAACAAAGTCGTATCCAGTTATAGAGCGAGAAATTGAAAAACCTTTCATGACATCAAAAAGGATTTCTTGAACTCCATTTGCTTTTCAGCTATCAAATACTTCAGGTAAGACCCCTGCCATGCACAGTGTTTCAAGTCAGACTTATGCAAGCAAGCAAGTATCAGTATCCCCATTAGGTGTCAAGTATATTCGTTTAACAGCTATTAATATACATACAAACATAACAGTAAAGTACCTGGCTATAAAAATAAATGCTACTGAAGGGTCTGTGAAGCATTAATATATCAAACATCCCAAAAATCAAATACTGAAGATTTAGTTTAAATGTGACTGTATATCAAGATATATCACAATTAGAATTTGAAGACATTTTTTTTTCACAATAGCTAAAGGATATATTACAAACAAAAGTTTCTTTCAGCTTTCTTTAACAAACCTGCAGCTAAAACAAAGAAATATATATTTCCATAGTACTTGAAGTATAATGGTTATTGTCATAGGAAATGGACACTGTAACTAGAGTTCAATTCATGGATGAAACTGTCTGCATTTTACATTGTGCTAATACCCTTGAAAAAGGTATGCATTCAACTAATTTCTTCCAGCTATGGGTAAATTATAGCACAAACTGAGCTCTTTAACCTTGGTATGGAAAGCAGTCTTGGAGAAGGCAAACTAAATTCAAACCTGTTAAACTTTACCTAAAAACTGACCTGATGTTGCATTCTGTCATGGCAGATGGGTTGGATAAATAGATTTTCATTATTCTAAGAGACCTCTCTTATGTAAAAGCTAGAATGCTCTACTGAGTAATTTTTCAGTACACTTCATTATTATTGATAGTTATAAAGACATTTAAATTGGATTCTCAGGTGCCCAATTATAATTGGCCAATGCCTGTTGCTCTAGTTAGACAAGAGTGACATCTACAGATTTAGATATTTATAATCTATAATAAAACAAAAAAACAAAACCAACTCTGGTGACATCAAGTGGCTGGCTTATGATTTAGTGCAGTAATACAGCTATATAATAACCTTTTAAATAATCCTAACAGAATGCTAGTATCTGAAGACACTAAGTTATCAACAAAGTTTTAATAATCATATTATTCAAAAAGTAGTAATGAGAACATCACCAGTGACTGTAAAAAGTGGCATTCAAGTTAAGTATGAGTTAAACCTGTAGATGAAAAATATATAGTGATTTTTCAAGGAAAAACCTATTTGTTCATGAATGACAAATATTCTCTTTTCTAAAGATTTTGATATTTTCACAATCTGTTTTTAAGAGAATATACAAGTCAGTTAGAATTATCAAATTAGAAGAGAAAAAAAAAAAATTATTATTATTATTATATTATTATTATAATAATATAATATATAATATATATATATATATATATATATACTATATATAGATATATATATATTATATATTATATATATATATATTATATATATATATATTATATATATATATATATTATATATATATATATTATATATATATATATTATATATATATATATATATATATATATATATATATATATATTATATATATATATATATATATTATATTATATATATATATATATATATATATATATATATATATATATATATATATATATATATATATCAACCCTCCACATGGGCAGGATGTGAGACAAAGTCAATTTTTAAGTGGAGTTTAACAGGTTTGAATCCACAGAATTTCCCTTCTCTTAGATCAAGGATAAAGGTTAGCTAGAGGGAGAATAGTTAAATGCATGTTTCCCAAGGGTATTAGTGCTTTGTAAAATGTAAATAGCCTCATCCAGGTTTTAAACTCCTGTAGCTGTATATATTACATCACAATCACCCCCTTTATATATATATATATATATATATATATATATAAAATATAAAATTAAAACTTAAAAATTATTTGGTTTCAACCAAATCATTAAAGACAGTTTGATTTTTCAGATGAGATTACAAAAATGTTATTTAAAACAAGAAGGGTTTTATGTTCATATAATTCAGTTAAAATATCACTTTCATATGATAAATGCTTTTTATATTATTTTATGCCAATTACCACATTTTACAGGATACAGGCTACAACCTAAATCTAGAATATATAGGAAAAATGAAGTTGTCTAAAACTAAATCTCAAGCTTGTACTCTAGCCTGGATACAGGGTGATTTCTTTTTAAGGTCAGATTTTGGGGAAGAAAAATGTTATATATCATTATTATTAACCAAAATAGAGATGTTTATATCATTTCAAAAATTAGTACCCATTTTTGGTTGTGATTTTAAAATGACAACCAAAATTGGGTACTCTTCATAGAAACCATATACCTTTTGACAAAAGTTGATTTTTTTATTGCTATATTTATGATTAACAGCAAACATTAACATACATTTTTTGTGTAGTTACTTAAACAGATCTATTCAACCCATAGTTGGGTTCCTAATAGGTATTACCAATCTGGATTAGAGTGGACCTAGGAGTAATTGCAATGAAGAGGTGCTCCATACTACCCAGATCTCCAGAACTGAGTCTTATCAGATAAAGTTTAGAACAGCCCTTTTTGGGAGTCTAACTCCCTCAGCAGAGGATACAGTCAGCATATTCTAAGTGCCACCAATAGGGCTAAGTTGCAATTTAACCAGGAATATCTCAAGATCTGAATACAAGTAGTAAGTTTACTCATGACGAATGAGAAAAGAATGGTCTTTTGACTTCAATGTGTTCTTATTTTCCGAGTAAATATCTTACAAATATTTCATATTCTAATATTTAAGAACTCATTAAAATATCCAAATATGAAAATATATACATATATAAATAAAGGCTTTAAAAGTGTACAGCAGATCTGAAAGCAATTTGACTTTTTTTTTTTTTTTTTAAATATGTTAGATTTAATAAAATTTAAATACCAAATTCATTCATAAAATTTCAATATAACACTTTAACAATAGAGGTTTGATTGATTTAAACAGTATATCAACTCATCAACAGTATTTTATGCCTAGAGGTTATGGAATTGCATTCATATTTACATTTTTTTGTGTACTTGTTTAAGGAGTTTTTGCATATCAACTAAGAATAATTTTTAAACAGATCTATTTAGCTCATAGATAGAACCCTCCAGGTACTAACTCCACACTCGCTAGATATTCAGAATTGAAGCTTCACCATCAGATGCAGTTTAGCATCATACTCAGGAAACCTCTTTTTAGTAGGTCTTATCCATCTTCAAGGGATACAATCAACTGATAGGGCAGAAATAGGGGTATAGTGTAGATCAAGTTTCCTCTTCTTAAGTGTAGAAATATCCATGATGGTTTTCATAGAGCAATCTATTACCTCTAAAAATATTTTGGTTGCATATAGTCAAATATTTGTTATTTAAAATGAAATAGTTTTAAGAAAAATATGGCTAATGTTTTCTCTTTTCACAATCATAGATTAAAAATCTGTTTTGGTCACAAGTAAATAAGCAATGACAAAGATAGTATAAGAGCTGATAGTAAGATTATTTAATCTTTAAAAAAAAAAAAAAAAAAAAAATAAATAAAAATATCACTGACAAGTTGTATTCTTTTTTCTGCATTGAATTCTATTGTCAATCTTAGGACAAAACTTTTACAAGTTTTTTTAACAACACACATTTACATAGAGAGCATAGATCAAGAAAGGGGTTATTTAAAAACAAAATGCCATGTACAACCTTGCAATCATTATTTACAAGTCTTGGAAATGTTTTCATAATATCAAGTATCTGCCTTTCACATGTAAATTATATGACAAGCAAGAAGTTTTTGTTTTGTTTTTGTTTTTTAAGAAAAACACAAAGTTACTCAAAGCCTGACAGCTATCACATTGCCCCATGATCTGCATAACATAACAGGAAATCTTTAAGACATAACTATAAAGCAAAACATAATTTACCAAAATTTTAAGAAGTGGGAATAGTTTAGAAAGTCTTTCAAATATATTTTTTAACCTTAAGCAATTAAAATTGTGCATATCAAATATGAAAAATTTTATATAATGCAATTTACAATGCAAAATTATTGGATGGTGTCCTGGACAGGATGTTTTTAACTAATATATTACTTTTGATAGAAAGGAAGTTACATAAATACCAAAGAGCCTTATGTTACAGACTAGTGATAGTTCTTGGTATTAAAAGACTGAAGTAACAATGACCACAGGCACATTAGCTGAGTTTTTTTTCCATATAGGCAATAAACACTTATCCCAGGTATGTTTGGTTTATTTGTTTAATGGCATATCAACTCATTATGGGCTATTTAATGTCAAAATCTGATTCATTTTTAAATGCTTCATTGCAATCCTAATTTGATTTTCAATGTTTCATTGCATTTATTTTTTTTAAAATGGCACTTTCCTTTGCACATACTTATATGGTTTCAAGTATTTCTAACTAATATTAATAATTTATATGCAATTATATGGCTTCAAGTAACTACTATTTAATCATCATCATCATCTGTTTTCTCATAGTTATATGGTTTCAAATAACTATTCTTAATATAAATAGTTTGCACAGTTATATAGTTTCAATATTCCAATCTAATACAAATAATTTTCAAACAGATCTATAGTTGGGATCCTAAAAAGTACTGCTACTCCAGGTCAGAGTGGACCAAGGAATAATGGTAATTAAGAGGTAACCTGAGCTCTGGAACTAGAGCCTCACCACTGGATCTAATTTATTGTCATAACCAGGATAGCCCCTCCCCCTTTTTAGGACGGGGGGGGGTCTTACTCCTCTGCAGGGGATACAGTCGGTGTCTTCTAAGCCCCAACAACAGGGCAACCAGGTCTAAGTGAGATTGGTAGTTTATATAAATTTTAGACCAAAGAAAAAAAAAAGATGAGTTATTTTGGCATTTGATGACCTCCAGTGACCCTAATTACCTTGGTGATCAAACATGACCTCACATACCTAACTTTTTATGAAAAAAAAACTTTTTCATAGTTCATATGAAAGTCTATCTTACTGTTTGTCCAGAAATGGGAATGACATATTTTACCATCTTTTGACCTTATAGGTGAACTACACTGTCTATGTTGAAGCCCAAGATTGTGTTCATGCAAAAGAAAGATCTGGTCCCTGAATCTCGAGCAAACAAATACACAAACTTCAGTATAGATAACAGAAAGTAGATATGAATGTTTACATCAATATGCACATTGGCTACTTTTACTGATTCAATGAGAGTCCAATTTAAAGATACTTGAATTTGTAGGGCTGATCATGAAAACTATAATCTTGAATCATTTGTATATTGTTAGTCTTACAGTCAAACTACAAAAGATTTGACAAAGCATTCACAATATGTTATAATTTGGTTCTTAAGTTTTAAGAAACAGAAGAATCAGTTCCATCACTGTGTAAGGAAAACAGAAGTACTAGTCCTACCATTGTTATTTGTCAAAAAAGCAGTAGGATTCTCTCAATAGCTAACATATGACTGGAGTCTTGTGCTGAATTTACTACAGTTATCTTCCTAAGAAATTGTGACATTTTTGGCAACAAAGAGATTTTTTTTCCAGACATAGCAATGTTAGGACATTTCGATGAGTACTACTCTGAAACTAGAAATATTTCTTATCTGGACTATGTGCAACTATTTTCACAATAAATGATATAACACATAGCACTCAGAGAGAAAGTATATGCAAGACAATTTTATTTAGCACCATCAGAAGATGTACAGAATTCTGGAGGATTTGTGCACATCACAGAAGTTGAGAGAAAAGTCTTATGAGGATATTAAACATCTATTGCTAGAAAATCTTAAACTAAATTACAACAATACCAATACTTTTCTTAAAACATTTGAAAATAAATTACATGCTAAAAAAAAATTTAAAAAAAAAAAAAAAAAATTTTTTTTTTTTAAATTACCAATTGTGATCTAAAGGAAAGATAAAATATATCACAGGTTATTGTTTTATTCTCTTTTTAATTTCAAGTTTAATTTGCTGAATAAAAATTCATTTTCTTTTTTAATACATCATGATAGATTTTATCTTTCCTTTAGATCACAATTAGTAATTTCTTTTGTTTTTTTAGGTCATAGATATGAATGATGATGAAATTTGACACTTGCTTCTAAAAACTATCAAAATTGCATGTTATTTACAAATCATTGTGAAATATGTTTTGCATCAAATAAAACATTTTACTTTTAAAGCTTAAGAAAAAAATACTGCAGGGCTTTTTTTTTTTTTTTAAAATAATTACTTTCGCAAAAAACTTGATTTACAAAACATTACACCCCCATTTGAATAATCATTCACTTGTTCTTGGTAAATATTTATTTTGCAGAAACCTCACGTCCTTCAGTGATTGCCTGCAGTCACCGACAAATAACTAAATATACATTTTTCACATTACACGACAAGTCTAAAAGTATGATTTTCTTTGAGCTAAACCAGTCCCTAGTCCAGTTAAAAAACGAAACAGCGAAAGCAAGTAGAATTTCTTAGATGATTTTAAATAATTTTCAAAGATTATCATTATATCGTCCCTTTATAGTAATAAAGCTTACTTGGTAATGTACTGTGAATTTTAGTAAAATATAGATTTTATTTCAATACTCATTACATATATTCTGCATCTTATTTTTTTCATAAATCAACTGGGAGGAAATAAAACAAAGTACCAATAATCTGATAGTATAGAATAAGATGCATGAAGTGTAATAGATGAACAAAATAAAACAAATCATGAAAACATTTTGAAATGGAATAATCAACTAGACTTGTAGCCATCTAGAGTATTTATTGATTGAAATCAGTCAGCTAATGGAATAATTTATTTGCAATTATTTTGCAACAATTTAAATTCAATCTAGTCCTAGATTAAGCATCAACAAATGTCAAATACATTAACTTGCAATCAGCCCACAACATTCTGATAGAGGGCCATTTACTCTATGGGAATATTTCAAATTCTTGAATGTGTCCCACAGGGAACAACAACATAAAAGAAAATCAAATGTATAGATTAGAATACAAATTTCTTGAGATGATTAAATCCTCACTGTGACTATAATTGCATGATATTTGTTAGAAACAAAAATGCCAAACGAATTAGTCATCAACAATTAGATTAAAATCTATTTGTATGAAATGGTTTATGTCTTAAAGATCAATTTTTCAATAATCATAAGTGAAATTTTTATTTTCAGAACCAAATTATCCAAGAATACTTTTAAAGTATCATCCTTTAATTAATAAAGGACAGTGTATAAGGTTAGATCTGGTTAGATTCTTTTATATTCCTTTTGAAACTAATATTTCTAAATTGCTTATTAATAGTCATACAAGTTACAAAGGAGATAAGAAAACAACTGGTTGCACTAGACATAGCTGAGACATTTCCAGCATCAACTTGTCAACGAGGCTTGAAGTAGAGCCAATTTATTAAGAAAACAACATTTCTTTACTTTTTTTTTTTTAAAGATGAAACTGTCAATCATTATTATTAACAATTTTACCTTGTATTATCCTTCATCTTCCTAATTATTGTTGCTTTTTTTTTTTTACCACAATTCACCCAGGTTGTCACTTCTGACAGCAAAGAACAGTGTGCATTAAAGTCTCACTAAAGACTTATTCATTATTCTGATGTAATGTTCCTCACAATTGACAAAGTGACAACCTGAGTGAGTTGCAATAAAAAACAACTAGAATTAGATGAAGGATAATGCTAGTTATAATTATTAATAACCTTTCTTTAATAAACTATTAAATAGTTTCTATATAGCTACCAAAAATTAACTAGAATAAAATTCTTTAAATTTTATATCTTCTTAAAATACTGACATATAAAATATCACCAAGCACCATTTCCTTTCTTTCATTGATTATTATTATTTCTAAAATTGAAGTTCTTAGGTAAAGAATTTTTATCATAAAAGAATATTGCTATATTTATCCCTTTTGCAGCCAGTGACATCTTTGTCTTTGAGGTTGTTCAAAGTAAGCCATTTTCCTATAGACTACTAATTGACTAATACAATGTTAATGTATAGAAACATCACTAGGGAGTTCCACTGTGGTGAAGGATTATGTAATGGTTGTTTTGCGAAATATCATAATTAAAAGTGAATACCTTATGGTTTTTTCATGCTATTATAATCTGACGCACAACTGCTTTTCAGATTATCATGTTTTGTTTTTTTTATATATGATTAAATTGACTTGTTTGGACATACTATTTTGCAAATTTTCTGAAAATAATTTGCCCGCTCTACAAGGATAAAAAAATTATCTGCCTGCAAAAAGGTTAATTTTGGTTATCTGGTTGGTCTTTGTGGCCAAACCAGTAAAGGCATTATCCATATCAGATGGGTCTCCAAGGATTTGGAATGCATGTTCAAATTTCATTGTAGGCTAATTCTTAACTTTCAGTTTATGCTACTTACTTAAAGGTCATGAAGTGTAGAGATAACTGAGTATTGCAATAAAATCAAAAAATTATATTGAGCAAAAAAGGACTACATCAAATAAAGCTGGTTGTGAAGGATAATGCCAGCTTTCTTGATTAAACAGAGAGAAACATTCTTTGCATATAGAATAATGAACTTGTTTGTTCCATTAGACAAGTATAATATAATAGATCTCCAATGATCTGTCCAGCGTTGATTATGCATTATAGGTTGTTTTAAGAAGTAGTTCTACTTTCTCTAAGCCATAAACACCAGCCTTATTTGGAATATATAGTAACTGTGGTTTATCTTAACCTACAACCAAGTGAATAAAAATTTATAAGTGTAAAGCACTACTAGTTTTATTAAGAAAAAATATCAAGGCATGATTAATGTGTCTTAACTTAGAACCAAAGGGTGAACCATAAATGTCAAAGCCATCACAGCTCCAAATACAGAGCTCTTGACAGGTTCCTTGGACAATAACTAATTTATCAAGTACCTGGTAACTAAGAAACATCCAAGTAAGACAGTATCATCTGAGCTTGCTGCATGATGTAAGTATATACAAGTTTGAATAGTTAAAGCTGGATTACCATTTAGAGACAATGCACACAAATTGTAAAACCATATTCAATGTCTAGCATACCTGACAAATTAGTCCCTGATAACAATCAAGATATGCTCACAGCATGAATTCCTTTGACGCTCTCTTATTATCCATCCCTATCAATTATAACTCTTAGTCAGTCCTCTAGACAGCATCTAGTATCCATATGGAGCTGATGAGTGTAAGTCTTTGCTAGTCAGCCAACACTGGTTTATCTAGCAACTCTATAAAAACTTCATTTCCACTAAAACCACAACACCAAAGATATGGTATGGCAACAGCTCTATACTCCTTGAGGAGTTTGCTAGATGTAGTACATATGAATAAACTCACTATCAAACTAATTATTCAACTATGATGAGCGTTTTATGTAACAGATATAGTCAATTTGAATCTGATATTTCAGGATGAGCACTATTTTAATATATATCACAATCCTAATATTTCAGGTTCAGGAAAAGCACACCAGATATTAATAATAAAGGCTTATTATAGCAACTATTCACAGTAAGATGAAAGAGTTAAAACAATGCTGCCTGTGCTTTTTTGTTTTATTTACTAATTTTAACTCAGATACAGGGTATGAAAGCTATTGAAAATTTTTTTTTAAATTTGTATATTTTTTTTCTTATCTTAATACATACTTCTCCCTTTTAGGCATAAAAAATGTAGGAAAAGAGTTATACACAAATAATTATAGCAAAAAGATACTGCAACAAATGATTTGACTACTAATACACAATAGAGATGAGTGCAAAATACATAAGACTAGCATAATGTTGCAACTTATGGACACCACCACAAAAACATTTTTCCATTAACATAATATGTTCGGCAGTGCTGACTAGATTATGAAATTTATGAACTACACTAGTACTTCAGTTCCTTAAAACAAATTAAGTCCAATGCCAGGAAGCCAAGGAAACTGTATTGAAAGTAAAATACATATATTAAACAAAACAAGTTATTCTAAAATAATGTAGAAATTTGGTGATATTACTCATGAAAACAAACAATGAAAAATAAAAAATAAAATATTACAAAATTTTTGCTGTCTGTGTTTCTATAGTAACACTTATTCTGAGCCAGGTTTCTTTATTGTCATCCCACCTATCCTGCACTGCCCAATTCATCGAGTGATTATTTGCCTTCTGCCTCTGAGCAGCTTCCCGTCAATATCTAGAGGCAGCTTATTCCAAATTCATCTCTATTTGCTTTGGTTAATTCCAGGACCACCCAGACATAAGAAATGTTTGTTTTACAATTGCTATCTCAAGTACAATGGTACCAAGGTTGAATTTATTTCACTTTCAAGGAGGCGTGGTAGAAAATTCTTGCATTTTCATAGAACTAGTAAAGTACTTTTTTTAAAAATAATTTCTAGTACTAAAATAAACATAAAAGTTGGAATTTTAAACATGGTTAGTAATTGTATGAAAATAAACAACTACATAAATAGATTTGGTAATTTAAAACAAATAAAAAAGTTAAATCAGGTCAAGTTAAATTCAAGTTCATTGAGGAAGCATAAAACTTTGTTTTGTTAATTTATGATACAAAGAAAAGGTTCTGGTTTAATTCTAATAAGATATTGCATTTTTGCAAAGTGAAAGGAAAATTTGAAGATATGTATTACATGGTTCTTAATACCAAGTCTCACTAACAGAGAAATCACCATACAACAGGTAAGTTTTATGCTTGTAAAATCTTCAATATTTAAATAACATAACTCTACATATCCATTGATAACATACAAATATGTATGTGAAACAAATGTTACTGATGTTATTTGTATATAAGATACTATTTTTCCAGATTTTTCAGCCCAAAATTTAGTGGTGCGTATTATACATGAGAACTATATAATTAACTTTTTTCTGGCCACATGCCTCACCATATTCAGGATAGAATAACTGGAAGTAAGTTATATCTATAATCTAAACTAATGTCTTCTATGCTGTTACAGAGAAATATCCACTGGAATGTGTGTTTATTTATAATTTTGTATTTTCTAATGTCAGCTTATTTTTACCAGAAGCTTGTTGCATTTTTGTGTGAATATGTCAATATGTTCTAAATACTGTGTAAATTTTGAATCTTAAGACATTATATAAACTACATAAATTATTACTTTTGGTCAAAACAAACCAATAAAAATGTGAAATTTAGTTGTTACAAATTCTAAAAAGTCAGTGTATATTCTACACAAGAATTTATTTTTCAGAATTTCATAGACTAAAGTTAGAGGTGTGTGTTATGCCTGAATAACTATAGTATTTATTATCTGTTATCATCTTGAAAGTATTATTAACTATTATTTCATGGATAAAACAGTAGATACATGCAGAACATACACATGAGAGGGGAGGACATTTTTAAAAAAAAAAAGGAAACAAAAAAAATAAGCCTTTTATCCTTTTTGCTTAACACCCAAACCTATCAATTTTGTCAAATGCAGGGCTGATAAAAATATTTAATGCACTCAACCATCTTACAAAAAGCATACAACCTTTGTTTTGGATTTTCTTTTACACAATTACAACACTGTTTCTTGACTCAGCAGCAATATGAAGCAGCCAAACTAAAAAACAGAAAATACAAGGCGGCTTCAACAAATCAAGAAGCCAGCTATAAACAAACTTAACCCCACATTGTTTTATGATGAAAGCTAAATGCTCCTTAGTATGTACCAAGTTTCAGATAGTACACAACATTGAATAGTCACCCTCATCCCTCAACCATTCTAATCATCTGGTGTAGACTCCTGATACAATTATGGCAATTATTTAGTATTTTTGACAGCTATTATTAACTCATAAGGTGGTTTTAAAGCAGGAGATACTAGTAGTTAAAAAAAGTAGATAATTACTATGGAGACTAATACTGATACAATAAAGCAATGTACTGAACGAAGTAGTAATTTGTTTTTATTAATTTCCACGTGAAGTTCAATATATAATAAAACTGTCTTGATCATCAATTTTGTTTGTAACCAAGAGAACTCTCAGTATTTGCAAAACTAGGGTCAAATACAAATCATCTATACAAATAAATAAATTTTTCCTTTGGTTTATTTTAGTTTCTGTTTAAAGAGAACTATACATCAAAGCATATACATATGATGAGGGAAGTTCTCATGGCATAACTGTTATCATAGCTAGAAAATGAACTCAGTGAACAGAGTTGAACTTCTGGACAAGGCTGTTTACATTGCACTTCATGCTTATATCTTTAAGAAAGGCATGACTCCATTTCTTCTCCCCCCCCCATGACTAAATTGTAGAGCAGATTGAACTCTTTAGACTTGGTACAACAACCAGTCTAGGAAAAGAAAAACATTGAATTCAAACCAGCTGTAAAAATTAAAGTTAATGACTGCAGTCGAGGGTGACCCGAAGGCTCTCTTTTCATGAGCTACTATACTGAGGTGTAGGTAAGGTTGCTACTCCTTTCCCTTGATCTGTACCTTATAATGCTGAGTGTAAAGCAAGGAGGGATCAAGTCTTTGGTATGACTTGACCAACACTATACCCACTAGAGCAATGGGCCAATCTAATTAAAAAAGTGACCCTGAGTTGAATCCTGCCAGTAGCAAAAGGATTGGGTAAATACATATGTATATACACATTAATATGATAAACAATTCAGGCAAAATGTGTATAAAAAAAAAAAATAAATATATATATATATATATATATATATATATATATATATATATATATATATATATATATATATATATATATATACACACACATACACACTCTCACAAATGGCATATTATTTATAGCAATTTGAGTAGAAAAAATACTATTTCTGTCTTAGATTTTCATATAAATCTCATACACTAAACATAACTATTATCAAACAAAGATAGTAAAATCTTTAATAAATGTTTAGAGGAGATTTATTTTCAACCTGTATACTAAAAAAATCTTATTTACAATAAAAATAAATGCATTCACAAAATTTAAGAATAACTTTGCAGTTGACAAGTTTTTCCCCCACTCCACATTATATTGAAAGCAAATATTTTTGATGTTAAACACTAAAGATAGAGAAATATTCTATCATTACATTCAGCCTTTTATATAGTAACTTCTCCAGTGACATTTCTAACAACATAAGTTCATGAATGGAAATAAAACTTATTCCCTGATATTGTTTCAAATGTATTTCTATAGTCATTAAATATGTAATTGAACCCAATAAAGAAAATAAGGTCAATAGTGGAACTTCATTATCCCAGATCAACTTTTCATGTTGGTTTGTTATCACTATTGATCCTTTTAGGTTTTATAGAGAAAACAACCAAAATGAGCTTAATATTTTTACATTTAAGAGATGGAAGGCAGAATCATTCCCTTAACTAATACTATCAATGTCAAAGATAGAAACATGGAAAATATTGTTTAGATGAATTTATCATTTTCCAAAATACAACTCAAGTTCAAGAAAAATACTTTAAAAAAAACTGTACATTCAAGTTAAAGTTGGAACATTGATTTTAAACCAGTTTTTTTCTGCAAATTTGCTTAAAAAAGGATGATTTTAAATTAATAGTTCTGTAGCAGAAGGAATTTTGGTTTGGAGCGCAATTTAATTCGACACATAATTTCACCCAATCAGGATGACCTATCCTATTCAACCCGGACCTCTTTGCCAGGCAGCAGAAATTGGGTAAGCTGCCAAACACAGTCTCTTTGGCTGAACAACGCCATCCAGTGCAGACGTCTCACTGGCCGTTCTTCAATAGCAGCAGCATGGACACATGAGGGAACCTATCTAATTTATGGATTCCTTGCGTCTATTACTTAGACCAAGGAATCCCAGTTGAATATGAATTAGATACATTCAATACGCCACCACAGGAATAACTTTATGTCACCTCCAAAATTGGCTATGTCGATGTGATGCCTTATTCCGCTCTCGGCACCTAGCTCTCAATTCACCTCTGGGCCACTTTAATGGAGACAACGCATGCCTCTCCCCAAATCCACCAGACACACAAAACTCACAGTGACTCCAAAGTTCATTTCTCCAACGGCAAACACAATCCCTTGCACATCCCACGATACATGCTGCTTTCTCAACTCTATCATATCTCCATTTCGTCTCTTACTCACAACCTTTCCTAAGAGACTTGCAGCACAAACGCAAACTACATTTTCCATGCTGCAAATAAAAACTATTCCTAAAAACATTTCCACTTCGTACATCTTGAACCTTCTCCTTTAAATACCCAACAAGCTTTAGCGAGAGACCTTACAAACTTAGCGAGGAAACAAGACAATGTAAACACAAACACATTACAACTTTTCCTCGCATAACAACATAAACATTTCATTCTTCTCGCTAAAGTGCCAATCTATTCCCCTTAAATAGGAATAACTATAATTACACATAGAAAAGATAGTCAATTTTGAATAAACCTATCAAATAGCATAGAACAAGGCATATTGCATCTTCAAACGAACAAGTTAGCCAATTGTAGTCAAGGACGATCTGAAGGTTCACATTTCAATACCAACTACAGAGGTGTAGGGGAGCACTACTCCTTTCCCTGGATGGCTCCACTTGCTCTTGATCCATACCTTATAATGCTGAGGAAGTCTTTGGTATGACTCAACCTGGGATTAAATCCGTCTCCCAGACCATTGGCGAACACTCAAACCATTATGCCAATGGGCCGCATATATATATATATATATATATATATATATATATATATATACACATACACACACACACCCCCTGATGAATAGGATCCAACATACATATATATATATATATATATATATATATATATATATATATATATATATACCCCACCCCTGATGAGTAGGATGCAACAGAAGGTCACTTTAAAGAAAGGTTTAATAAGTTTGAATTCAGTTTTCCTTCTCCTAGACAGGTTACCATACCAAAGCTAAAGAGCTCAATATGCCCTACTATTTACCGATAGCTGGAGAGAGAATAATTGGATTCATATCTTTCTCAAGAATATAAGTGCCATGTGAAATGCAAAGTTTTGTCCAGGATTTGAACTATTATCAAGTCCATTTCCTATGACAATAATCATTATCCCATAAACGCCTCTACTATATTATATACACACATATGCTTGGTATAACAGTTATCATTGTAGAAAACAAAATCAATAACCTGACTTCAAATCCTGGACGAGTTTGTGTTTCACTTCATGTTAATAACCTTGGGAAATGCATGAATCCATCTGTTCTTCCCCACTACCGGTTATGAGTAAATAGTAGGGCAGATTGGGTTCTTTAGCAAAGCAACTAGTTTAGGTAAACTCTGAATGCAAACTAGCTGAACCTTGCTTAACGAATTGACTATGTTACATCCTGCTTGTGCTGGAAGGGGGTTGGATAAATACATACTTTCATTTGATAATTTTATTTTTTTCAATACGTGAAACTTTTAGTAATGAAGCCAACACAAGGAGATGAAATAAGAATTTCTTATTGGTTTTATCCTGCTCAACTGGCCAGTATTCAAGTACTTTCTTGATCTAAGAAAAACAGTTTCGTTCAAGTAAGAAACTGACAGTCACCAAGTGCCATTGACTTTGTTTATACTATCCTAATTTAGATATATACTCTCTCTCTCTCATATATACATATTAGTTATTTAATGCTGAAAATCTCAAATTTCTCATGCCAAAAAACACTGAAGACTCAATTTTCATCACGTTTCACAGGTTTTTACAATATTTCATGTTTTCTATTCAGACATTTTAAGGTTTATATAACAAGATCAATATTCACCTCCCACTAGATCATCTGACCATCTGGTGCTATTATGGCAATTCTTCACCATTCTAAACAGAAGTTAAAAATGTACCCCCACAATAACAAAATTAGCCAAAGTTAATGATATTTGTTATAGCTATTTTAACCTGAAAGAGATTACTTAATTGTATATATGAATCATATATATTCTATCAGTGGCCACAAATTCATTCATTCCCATCAAAATTGTTTCTTTTAACTATTACATTTATTTATAACTTACATCAAATGAATAAATACGAACAATAACTACATCCATTTAAATAGAAAAGCTTATAGACTGGATTAAAAAGGATATTTGTTGATTGCTCTATTATTTGGAGAATGTATCTAATTTTGTTATTTCAAATCAGTTTAATCCCAGGGTTTTACTCCAAGAAATAAATGTCTGAATGAATACTAAAAAGAGAATAAAGTTTATTTAGTTTCTTTTAAATGGGCTACCTACCTACCCAGCACAAACACTTTTTTTTCAAATAATTTTTTAATCAGTTCTAATGATGTAGCATTAAAAAATGCATCCATCAAAAATTCTAATTCACAAGAGGTTGTTCATTTATTATACATTAGACATTGAGGAGCAATTTTACTATTGAAAAACAAAGTGAAGACTGCTGCTTTTACAGTGCCTAATTTATATGCTGTTATCATGAAGGTCAGGCTTATTTATTTTTGCTGTAATTCTTAAAGAGGAAAAGCAAAATGACATTTCACTGTCACATAAGTTCATAAAAGAACATACTCATTCCTGCTAAGTCAAAACATACACAAAATGAGTATTGACGCATTAAGGGATATGCTTTAATAAAAAGTAAAGTTGGCGACCATAGTCGAGGGTAACCCGAAGGCTCCCTTTTTGATAGCTACTACACCAAGGTGTAGGGGAGGGCGCTACTCCTTCCCTGGATTGCTCTACTTTACCCTTGATCCGTACCTTATAATGCTGAGTGTTAAGCAAGGAGGCATCAAGTACCATTTTTTGAGTCTTTGGTATGACGCGACCTGGGATTGAACTCAGGTCTCCCGGGCCATTGGCGAACACTCTAACCCCTAGGCCAATGTCCGGTATGCTTTAATAATGAACATAAAATTTTGAATAAATGAAAAATATAAACTGAGTATTGCAGTCAAATTCATGTCATATCTCCTTTTTTATTTTGTTTTTTTATTGCACAGTTGAGAGAGTTTAGAATACACTGTATCCCTTGCAGAGGGATAAGACCCCACTAAAAGAAGGGGTGTTTTGGGTATGACACTAAACTGCATTTGAGGGTCCAGTTCTGGGAAAATGTGGAGTAACTCTTCAGTGCCAATATTCCCAGGTCCATTAGCCCAGATTGGTGGTACATGTTAGGGTCCCATCTATAGGTTGAATAGATTTGTTTAAATATTATTTGTATTAGATAGAAACACTTGATACCATAAGTGTGCATAAATTATTTGTACTAAGAATAGTTATTTATAGTTCTAATTGTTTACTAAGGATTATTATTATTATTATTATTGGAAACCCTATAACTATGTGTAAACTAAAGTTTATTATTAAATACAAATAGTTACTTGAATCCATACAACTGTGCATAAATTATTAGCACTAGATAAGAATACTTGATATAACTGTGTGCAAAAAATTATTGAATTATGCAAAAAAATGTAAATATAAGCGTACAATGTATGTAATTCTCTAACCTCTAGGCATAAAATAACCCTGGATGGGTTGACATGTTGTTAATCTAATAATGATAATTAACTTTAAGGTTAAAAAGAATAAACAAATTTTCTAAATCATAAAACAAGGTAGAGCTGGAAGTAAAAAACTGAATTTTTTATTTCATTTTTAATATTTTTGGTGGTTTTTCTTTTTTTTCCCTACAAACTAGCATCCAAGTTTAAAATTCATTTCAGAAAAAAAATAAATAAATAAAAGGATTTATTTAGTTAAATGAAATAATAATAATAATAGGAGATTGTAGGGAAATAATTCAAATATCAATCTCTAAAGTATCTACAACTTTCTTTACTTTTGATATTAATGGGGAGTGGATGGAAAAGTCCTATTTCAGTTAACTTGCTCTAAAAAAAGCTTTATAAAAACAAGAAAAAAGTTAGGTTTCTGGAGGAAGAATGCTATTTTAAGTGACTGAGTGAGTGACTATCCTCTTTTTATGGCAACTACTACAAAGAATAGAAGTAGTTAGAAACAAGAAAATGACAGATGTGTTAGGGTAAGTAATTAAAACATGCCCACTCCTTGTATCTAGAGTCACTCAGCTCCAGAAGCTGCCCCAATTCCTTATGATAGAAAGAAGAAACATAAATATAGCATTTGCAATTCTTGTGCACTACCTGTCACCACACCTCCTCAGTTACACTAGACTGGAATATTTCACACCAGGGACCTCTACACATATACACATGCTACATAACTAATCTGAACATAAAAGTAAAGTTGGCGACCATAGTCGAGGGTGACCCGAAGGCTCCCTTTTCGATAGCTACTACACCAAGGTGTAGGGGAGGGCGCTACTCCTTCCCTCGATTGCTTCACTTTACCCTTGATCCGTACCTTATAATGCTGAGTGTTAAGCAAGGAGGCATCAAGTACCATTTTTTGAGTCTTTGGCATGACTCGACCTGGGATTGAACCCAGGTCTCCCGGGCCATTGGCGAACACTCTAACTGCTAGGCCAATGTCTGAACATAATACAGAGAAATACATTAAGATTTTACACCATCCTGTTGATCCCTCATACCTATGAGCTATAAATGATTAAGTTAATTATACTTTTTTAAAAAAGGCAAATACAGATAAGAGAAGGAAAGCATAAAAAATTATAAAAACTATTCCATCCATTTTTTTTCTTTGTATATAATATATTTTCTGTTTCAATTTGGCATCCTTGTACCAGTCTTTAATTTCAGTAAGTTTACAATAAGGTAAGATGAACTACCTTAATTATTAATCTCATTGTCAGAGAAGTGTTCTTTTGCGCAATGAAAAGCATTTTATTTAATATTTATCACCACTAAACATTTTCTCATTTCTACTCCTGGAAAAAAAAAAAAAAAAAAAAAAAAAAAATGGAAATAAAAGATTTAAGAATTAAATATTTTATACTAAACCTTTGAACTGAGTAGCTGATATTTGTGCTGCTAATTTGAGGTACATAAAACCAGGTAGCTAAAATTTCAACCACTAATTCCTCACTTCTACATTGCTATTGCCAATAAAATGAAAATTTAAAATGCAATTTTATATATAATTTTATTTTTCAATATATCTTAAATCATCTATAGAATGTTCTAATTCTTTATTTATCAGCCTGTAGAGCAGTTAAACAGATTACAGTATCTTACATTTTCAGCTATTTTTCAAGTCAAGAGCCCAGGGTAGCAAAGCCTACAATCGTGGGAGGTGCCAGAGATTCCAGAAGGTTAAGAGATTTTTGTAAAATTGTTCAAGTTATAACTAATTCTATGTGTATTTTCTAAGACAAATTTCAACCAAATATGATTAATAATATAGTAAAATTTTAAATAATACGAAGTCAAATAAAAGCAAGACACTACTTGTTACTGATAACCATTCTTAAAATTAAAAGCTACTTCACATTAGAAAAGGTGCACTTGGCATAAGTTATTTGTAGGTAATGAAAATGGCAACCCAAGCCCTTAAAGAAAGGCATGAATTTATCTGTTCTCACCCAGTTATGATTAAATAGTTGGGCCAACTGGGTTCTTTAGCCTTGGTTAGGCAACCGTTCTAAGAGAAAGAAATCTGAATGCAAATCAGCTTTACACCACTTAAAAATTAACCTCATGTCACATCCTGCTCATAGGTGGATTGGATAAATACACATGCTGAGCAAAAGTAACTTTAGAATGTAAAGTCTTATGTAGAGATATGACAGCTAAAGTTAGATAAGAACTATATGCAAAAATCCAGAAATACTAATGCTTTGAGGGAGAGAGAGAGAGGATGAAAGGAATAGAAAATAATATCTTTTTTTCATGATTATTTTTATCATATAGAGTGAATTAGAAATTCAACCAGTGTTGTGCTATCTGTAGAGCAAAATATAACTGGATTTACCAATTCAATTCCTATAAGTAATTCTAGTGGTAATATGCAGACTACCATCTGAAGAGACTTCTTTTTAATATCTAAAAACTATATGGTCAAATAATTTGAGAAGCAAGCATAAAAATCTTTTTAAAAGATTAAGAATTTTTAAAAATCTCAATTACACAGTAAATTTATGTTTATAGCATTAAAGTTTTTATGAGCAATATGTTTTAAGAATTGTAAATTTATGTAATAAATAAACTAAGAGAAATTATATTATGCCTGCAAAACATTGGAACAAAGAATGAAAATTCACCCAACAACCATATGGAAATCTGCTCATTAATAAAATAAAATGGGAATTCTTCTGAGCTGCAGCTGTGTCAATATTACAGTATGGTTGTAACATTTAAAGTTTAATGAAAAGCTTGCAGAAAAAGCTAGATGAGAATTACACAAGAATGCTATGTGCTGTTTTAAACAAATCCTGGAAGCAACTCCCTATAAAAGAGCAGCTGTACAGCCACTTACCTCTCATCTCATAAACCATCCATATAATACAAGAAAGACATAATGGGGACTGACGGAGAAGCAGGGATGAACTCATGAGCAACATTCTTCTCTGCATTCCAACACATGGATATACCAATGTTGGTCGACCAGCAAAGTAATATTTGTATGCACTATGCAAATACTGGATGCCATTGAGAGGACTTGCCAAGAGCAATGGCAGTAGAAGCAGATGGCAAGGGAGAGTCAAAGGAATACATGTTGTCACCATGCTTTCAGGGTGATAACTTTAAGAGGAAGTTTAATTTCATGAGCAAATAAATTCTAAGAATTGTAAAGTTATGTTAGGAATCAAATGAAGGAAATCATTTTAATGTTTGTAAACCATTTGAACAAAGTAAGAATGAAAATCAGTCTTATTCCACAAATATGAGAGCTTGGGAAAAAAAAAAAGATCCCCATCCCAAAAAGAAAACTATTCTAGTTATTTCCTCATTTGTGCAAAATAAACAAAATATGAAGAATGAATTCCCAATGTTTCAATTGTACACCACTTAATATTGAAATGTTTTTAGATAAAAATAAAGGCATCTAAAAACAATTTACATATTTCTATAAAGTTTATGTACATTTTTACCTTTCTTTTGGAGCCATCTTAAAATATGTTTGGCCTTTTGTTTAGTTTAAGTAGTCATCACCTGATTATAGTTCTCAGCTATGCTTTTATTATCTTAAATTTCATATCAAAGTCTTTTTGCTCTTAAAATAAAAGAATATAATTTCTTTGATGAGTGATTTAGAATAGAGAAATGATAATTCCATTTGTTGTTCTGTGAAGAGAATATTTGATAATGTAAAGACTGAATCGACAATTGCAAAGTTTTTATTTGTATGTTTATTTAGCAGAATCAATTTTCTGAATCATCTTAAGATGATTATATATATGTATATTTTATTACATACACACACAATTAAGATTAAAATTTAAACTCAAAAATGTTTTCAGTCCATAAAATCTTTACTGTGCTCAATGCATGAAAATGCAGAGTAATATCACAATATACATATATCATAAAATAAGATGATAATAAAAGGATAAAAACTCATAATTCAAAGTTTCAGGGTGTTGATCCTGAGGTAAGCTAGTATTCAACATACCTCCTGAGGATCAATAACTTGGATTTTTATCTTATCAGAGCATATCATTTTATACTTGAAATTATACATCTTATATATATTACAAAACATTTATTCACTTGTCAATTTTTCTAAAATTTTTGCAAAAAATAGTGATTTGGCAGTCTTAAGGTAAAAAATAAAATGTTAAAATGTTTTTATCTTAAATTTATAGGAAATTAACCTTAAATTTAATTATCTTTATGATAGGCCAATATATGTCCAGTAAAAAAAAACCTTCATTCACAACAATAATTTTTATAGTTATAAATACTGTTAGCAATATACTAGTTCTTAGAATATGAGATGATGTCATTACACTAAGTCTTTCCATTTAAAAAGAAATATCAGTTCTACAGGTCATCTATTTAAAAAGATAAATTAAAAAAACAAAAAAAAACTTGATATGAAAGGAGATTATTCAAGTTAGTGGAAGGAAATGGACATTGATCTTTATTATTTGAATTTTTGCAGTAAACTACATATTGGATTCAGTTTAATATTCCTCCAAGTTAAAGAATGACATTATTTTCTCTTATCATTTAGATTAATGCTATTTGTTTCCGATACGTGGTGATATGTTCCTTGCAGATAACGAACCGAATGAGTTGAGATTCAAAAGTAACCAAAATTGGAATCAAGAAAATAAAAGAATATATAAAAACTACGAGTTAAAATTAAAAAATGCATAAAAAAAAAAAAAGCAACCTAATACTGAATTTTTATCATAAATAATTTAGATGTGATTTTATCACACCACAATGTATCAATGCTATTACTAAAAATGTGCTTTTGCTTTTTTAAGCTTCTCGGGACGAGGCAAAGAAAATACACATTTTGATACAGGAAAAAAAGCTAAATAAAATACAATTGCATTTTTATTTACTAGCTACTTTTAACTTTAAGATAAGTAACTGTTGATCAATGTTTGGAATGATTGGCTATATTTCAATTTTTTTTTAAATAAACGATCTAACTTTTAAAAAATTCAATTTAAATTTCTTTCAAAATAATAGATAAACGAAAAGATTTCAAAAAATGTTCAACTCCCCTCGAGTTTAAAAAAATTATATTATTATTAAAACATAAGGCGGAAGGAGAAATAAGTAAAAATACATAAATGAAATAAATAATGTGCCAAGTAGTAGTAGTAAGCATTAAAAAAAGAAGAAACAACACGTTGAATGCACCAAGGTCTTCTTCCTTCCCCAACATGATTAATTATTTTGGTATAAATTGTCACTACACTGGGCATTTCAGAATTTGGCAGAGATTTGTTCCTGTCATTCAGTGATACTTATTCGTCGTCGTCGTCGTCGTTGACTTGTCACGCAAACAAATCCCCCACTTTTTTTTTTTTTTTTTTTTTTTTTAACTAAATGTGCTAACACACTATTTTTTTTAACAAGGCTACGACTCACTCACTGGAAGTAGAAAGAAATTACCACCACTATCACAACTGTAAGTCATTCGGTGACCTAGTATAAATGACAACACGTAAACAATAAAATTTACCTAGTCAGTGTAACGTAACTAAGGTAGAGTGTGTATGAATTCCTTTAATACTACCGAAACAGTTATTGAATCCGTATGCGACATAGAAGGGGGGGGTAATGAAATCATTCAGTAATCCTCGGCATGAGTCATTGTTTTTTCGTTTCATTTAATAATAATAAAGTTTAACAGCATTTTCATCTTTCAAACAAAAAAGTTGTAGGTGCCCGAATTTTTACTAGTAAAAAGAGTCAGAGAAGGGGGGGGTCACTTAAATATTGGTAACAAAAATACCCAATTTGTGAACGAAGCTAGTCACGGTAATATGGTCATGTGACCTAATAATGACTTTCTTTCAACTCTTTTTCAAAGAGTCTATCGTAAAAGTCGACTCAATGGACCTTGCTTTTTTTATAAATTTGTTAAAATGGGTTTGTTTTTTAATAAAATTTTTTTTTTTAAACTGTCACGTCAACATTAAGTTTGACAAAAAGTATTGATCAACTAAGAATTAGTATTTAGAGATCAATGATTAATGAGTCAATAATGAGAAAGTGAATGCAATACAATAAATAAGCTAGTTAATTTTTTTTTAATCAGAGAAACCAATAAAAGACTAAAATATCCCAATAATCGTCCTCCTCAGAAAACAAGGAAGGAATTATGAATGACTGACCTAGACTTAGTTGGCAAATGCTACAGCTGCAATCGGAAAGGCGAGGAGGTGCAACTACTATGAAAACTTAAACTTCGTTTATATTGTGTACAACACAACCTTCAATGGACACAGGCAAATGTATTTTATTATAAAACCAAATCGTAACAAAATACAGAATTAATGAAGAATCTGCTGTTTCACGTTTCTAAAATAAATAAAAATACCAGCAGCTGAATACTAACTGGTTACGAATTGAACGTGATATGAATGATTTCATGAGCTTCGTTAATTAGCAGTTGATATATTCAAAATAAAGCTACGATAAACGTAGTAATAAATGACAACACATGAATCTTACATTTAATATCTTTAAGTGTTATATAAAGTAAGAAAATCTTTAAAATTTGCAAAACAGTTGTGAATAAGGGAGTCAAATTCAAAGAAATGACAATAAAAATCACATTCATTATTTATTTATTTTTATTATTCCGCACTTTTTTTACAATAATATCTGGAAAAAGATATTAATGCAATTCGTGCTTATTTTGGGGTTGGTTTTCTTTGAAATGCAAGCTTCCTGAAAAGGTGAGAGGAATGTTCAAAGAGACTGTTAAGAACAACATTAAAAAAATCATGGAGTTCAAAACTGTGGGAGGCGATTAAAATAAAAGACATTACAGCAACGTCATATGTTCACTTTGATAGCCAGTCACATCCGCTTTAGCTCAAGACCAAAGTACTAGAATTGGGGCATAATGGGTCACTTGGTTCTGTTTAACGTCCTTTTTTGAGTAATAAAATTTATTTTAATGAAAATTACACAAGATTTATCTTTTCTGGTATTTATGTAGTCGAATAGAATATGCAACAATCTTCTGACGTAATAATAGAAAATATCAAAAACACAATTTCCCTTTTTTTTTTAATTTGATAGTTGCAGCAATATAAAATAAAAACAGAAATAGATTAAAAAAAAAAAAAAAAAAAAAAGCATCTCATTAATTTGAATTAATTTTTTCACAATTAAATTAAAAAGTTTATTTTTTTATAAGTAAAAAAAAAAAAAAAAAAGTTCATTTTAGACAATTTCTCTTAACTTTGAATATCGTTTAAAAATGTTAATGTTGACCAGAACAAATCCTTCCGTAATTTTATTTGGGAATTTGTTAGGATCAAAAGACAAGCCAAGCACATCTCAAGGCGTCTCGCCATGGTGCAATGGTTAATAAGCTTGATTCTAAGATCATTACAAGTGAGTTCGGTCCTCACCTAGAGCTTCATAATTGAGGCTTAGTACTAAAACTGAACTACGCTTAGTAAATATTCTCCATGTTTATACTAACAGCAAAAATTGTAATAAGATCCCCTTCATCAGCTGAATATGCTTAAAACTGAAGAAAAATCCATTCGGTGATTCAAACCTTGCAAAAAAAAAAAAAAAAAAAAAAAAAGTAATGGAATTTTCTAAAAATTCAAGAAAAATTACTTACCAACTGCTGGAGCATCATAGGAGTCTCCTAGTAAGATCTCGGGGGCTGAGTAAGCTAAAGACCCACAAGAAGTTTCTAGCTTTTTGCCCGGCTTGAAGACATTGCTAAATCCAAAATCGGTGAGTTTAACGATGCCCAATTTCTCAAAGAAGACCACGTTTTCGGGCTTGAGGTCTCTGTGACACACATGTAGCTGATGACAATAGGAGATAGCACTGACGATCTGTTTGAAGTACCTACGTGACAGTTCCTCGTCCACACCTTTGTCATGTTTCATGATATAGTCATACATATCACCCCCATCGCCCAATTCCAGGATCAGGTAGAGTTTTGTTTGGGTGTCAATCACCTCATAAAGGCGTACTACATTAGGGTGCTGAACCAATTTCATGCACCGAACTTCCTGGAACAAGTGGTTCTTGGAAACCTCATCCAGTTTGGTCTTGTCGATCACTTTTACGGCCACTTTTTCGCCTGTAAACACGTGTCTTGCAAGTTTGACCACGGCGAAATGGCCTCGACCGATCGTGTCTTCCAGGTCGTACAGACCTGCGATCTTACGATCGTAGTCCCCACGTTGTTTGCGTGTAGCCATTTGTGATTGGTGATGATGAGGATGATATACGAACAATAGGTAGTTACTGATATTTTAAAAATTAATAATGATGAGAATAATGATGATAAAGTGGTGGTATGATGGTTCAAATGATACACACTCTTATGTGTATGTGTGGATTGTTTTTGTTTTAAAATGATGTCACCGTTGGACAGTGCGATTTACGGGTTGAGATGACAGCAGATGGCTGAAATAAAACGATAAAAGATGAATTTTTTAAATAGTTTAATTAAGGAATGATAGGTCTAAGATGAGAATGATTGTATTTGAAAAAAAATTAAATTACTATATTTTAAAGATTTAATAACAGTCTCAAACAGAAGCAATGGCAATTGTATCAGTGGTAATTAAAAAAAATTGTAATGACTATGTAAAAGGTAATTAAATTAGGCTATCTCATTTTTTAAAAATCTGATGTAGATATCAAAGGCAAAAAACAATGATAACATTGTTTTTACATGAATTTAAATTTATAGTGTTTGTTATACACTAATTTATATAAGCTTATTATTATTTATACAAATCTAGTTTAACACTACAATGAAATACATGTAAACATTACACTTAAAAAGGAAAAGTCAAATGTAAAAACTTAGTTTAAGCCAGTTAGAGTTTGTTTCTAATTTTACAATGAAACTAAAATTGTATCTGTCACTGTATTGAGTTGACATGCATGTAGTTTGTAAATAAAATGAATAGCTTTTTAAAGCAGATTAAAAATGGATAATTTATACAAATTACAGATACTTGACTGATTCGATTCATGAATGCAGACAAGATAACCATAGACACTTGAGTAAATGAATGATAATACATTAAATTGGGTAAAATTGTAGTGGAATGAATGAATAATAATAAACACTAGTAAGTTAGACTAAGTCTAATTTAATTACCAGTTGGCGTTAGTAAAATACACTATTACACACCACATACAATTATCTTTTAGTGTGATAAATTTCCATCAACATAACTTAAAATTGGGCTTTATTTACCATTTCAATGATTTAATTTTTTTATCAAATAATATTGTTATAGTTATATCCGCAATTTAAAAACTGGGTGTGATTGTCAAAAAAAAATTACCTCAAAAACAAATGTTCTATCATAAATTTATCATACAATGATTAATTTTCAATGAACGTAACCTTTAAATGTGATTTTTAAAAATTTACACAGACATAGTGAAGGATAATCATTACAATTCTTGATAATCTGATAAATAAAAGTTACTTATATTCAATTATTACTAATAGTACGTAACGTAGATACATTCCGTAAGTAAACATTTTTATTTTTAATCAAACAACGTGTTTCTAGGTTATCATTCTTTTAAAAGATAACGTTTCTTTTTCTTTCGAAGTAGTACTTAAAGGGAGGGCAAATATTAAATGTTGGGTGAATAAATACTCTGGTTTAATTTATACAAGACAAATAAGTATTAAATACTAAAGTGTTGCTTGTGTTTTGAAAAAATTATAAAGTTGACTATGGATTTTTTACTGCAACCCAAGCTTGACTTTTAAGACCGCTAGCGGACATTAAAATTCTTATAGAGCAAGAACTCGGATAATAATGCGAAAAGTAACTAAAATTCAAATTAACACAGTATATAGTATTACAAAAACAAATATTTACATGATAAATATGTACACTTGACTTGTTTAAAGTTGCTACTCACTTCATGATTTAAAAAAAAAAAAAAAATCACACATTAAAATACAAAACGTTTTAGATTTTACATACACAAGTAGACAAAACGTGCTGAACTGCTTTGGTTGACGTTTATCTGTCCTTTCAAAAAGTTTTTTTTGTATACTATTATTGTTATTCTTCTTCAAAATAAAATAAAAATAAGTATACCGGTCCCCCCTTTAAAAAAAATCCAATGGTGGTCTCAGGATTTTTTCATATAGCAGAACTAAAGTTCTTATACTTTTTTTTTTCGTGTCTATTTTCACAAACGTATATCATAAAACCGACTGGTAAGTAATCCGTGTGGCTTGGCTAATCGGTCTGTAATTGTGCAGTGGCAATATTAATAAAAATAATAGTAATAAAGGAGCCGGATCAAGAAGACGGGTTGAGTTTGTGGCGGCCGCTACATCTCGTCTTCTTGCTGACGGCGGCACCACCACAACCATCTTTCTTTTCTCTCCCTTCTTCTTTGATGATGCTTTAAAAAAAAAACTAAAAAAAAAAGTTTAAAATTGAATGAATTAAGGCCAATAGTGTCCACTTTCACTCTTTGTTGACAGTATGATGGTTGTAATGATAAATAAATAAACCAAAAAAGTGTTTTGGCATGGAAGTAGACGGCCGTCCGTGATGAATTGAAATGACGGCAGCGACTAACAGTGGTTAGATAGTGATGGTAGCGGAAGGAGTAGTAGGACGTTTGCGCAGCCGTGCTGCGCATGACGTCATCACCAGGAAAGGGCAAAGTTAAATGTGTGTACATTCACAAATCCCATTCTGTGGATCGGTTGAACACAATCCTCATTCACAAACGTGTATGTGTGCGTATGTGATATATATATATATATATATATATATATATATATATATATATATATATATATATATATATGTGCACCTTTTTATTGCCATTGCTCCCAGGTCCACCCTGACTGGAGTGGTAGCACCAAACAAGGCCCTATCTATGGGTTAAGTAGAACTAATCTGTGTACTTATGCAAAACTAAATTTCTTGAAATAGAACTGTTTTGATATTTAAACTGTGTACTTATGCTAAACTGAATTGTTTGAAATAGAAGTGTTTTTGACATTAAAACTGTACTTAGATTAAACCAAATATATATATGTACTTTGCATGATATAAGGATTAGCAAACTAAATTAACAAACCATTACTCATGATTTTTAATCTCACTGGGTGCACCATATTTCCTGCTTTGTGCAAAGCTTAGTAAATTACTATATATATATATATATATATTTATGTGTGTGTGGTGTGTCTGTGTGTGCAAAGATAAACAAGAGAGATGATTTTGATATTAGTGAATGAAAATATCTTTAGGCCATTATACACACACACACACACACACACACACATATATTTATATACACATATGTATGTTATTATTTTATTTAATTGTATGAAGATTGCCTTATAATGTGGTAATTGTAATTGTTTGTATAAACAAAGATTAGATTTCTTTGTCATTTGATATTGAGTATTTTTTATATAATGCAGGTCAGTTAATTTGATTTTTTAATTTATCATATTGTATCGTAATCATGCATGTTTGTGTGTGTGCATGCGTGAGTATGGTTCTTTGAGTTTTGGTATCTTAGTTTTTTGACATATCAATCTTCATGGGTTATTCAATGCCAAAGCTAACTTTGTTGAAGGACAGTTGTGGCACTATTAAACCCATAGCTAGGTATTAGTCTGAAAATGAATGTAACAGCATGAGTGAAGTTAGAACTTGCTAATTACAATTTCGCAGTCCAGCACATAATCCACAACACAACACATACTTATCCATAAGCGAATATATACATGTGTGTGTGTGTGTGTGTGTGTGTGTGTGTGTGTGTGTGTGTGTGTGTGTGTGTGTATTTATTGCTCAATACATGTAATTTATTAGCCATCTGTTGATTTTTGAATTTCTTTCATTGCATGAATATATACATGTGTGTGTGTGTGTGTGTGTGTGTGTGTGTGTGTGTGTGTGTGTAAGTGTGTGTGTGTGTGTGTGTGCGTGTGTACTTATTGCTCAATACATGTAATTTATTAGCCATCTGTTGATTTTTGAATTTCTTTCATTGCATGAATTTTCCAAATTGACTAAAATATAGTCATTGTAGTCTTGACAGCAGGTACAGCTGTGTTTATATATATATATATATGTGTGTGTGTGTGTGTGTGTGTGTGTGTGTGTGTGTGTGTGTGTGTGTGAAAAAGTTAAAATTTTGAAAATTTCCTTAAAAGTTTGAACGTATTACACATAATCTTATATATAAAAATTTAAGTAAACTGGTTCCTACTTTAAAAAATTTAGAAAACATCCAATGGTTGCCATAGAATTTTTTATATTGCTGACTAAACTCTGAAAGAAAATCATTAGGAAATTGTTAAAACTATG
>CAUZXS010004543.1:0-20960 GCA_963585895.1 Sepioteuthis lessoniana | reverse complement strand
GGCCACTTAAGTGAAATCCGTTCAATGTTATAATCTAAGAAGAAAAAAATCTGCGAGGGCTTTGCAAAATGTTCGAGAAAAAAGCTGTTGGAATAAAGTATGCGTCTAGTGTGTCGAAGATTCAGAAAGAACCGACACTGCTCTCAAGAAATAGCTAAAATTAAGTTCTTACTGGAAACTCTCAAACAGATGAAGCCGATGAAAGCAGCTTATTCAAACATCTTCCATAAAAGTAGCGATAAAATTAGGACAAAATCGCTGCATTCAGGTGGTAGGAAAATAGCTGAAGTGACAAGAAATGATTATCTCCCTCAAGGCCACACAACCAGTTCTTCACTTTTTCTAAAGTAGACAAAATAAGTTAAGAGGAACCTGTCCAGATACGAGGACAATATCCAACATTTTCTTTAAAAATATTTGTATATATCAACTTTTTGTATATTTTTCAGCTGTCACCTTTTTCTCCACAAAAATGAATAAAATACAAATACTTCTTACAAAATATACCTTTAGTATTTTGGAGATGAGTCATTATTCGAAGAGTTGATTGAACTATTGATCTTATTCTCTTAGTTGCTTGCATTGTTATCACAACGTTTCAGTCGATTCACTAACACCTTTCTTCAGGGAGGTTACCCAAACTGACCGTCATTATTTTCTTCGAAGTACCAAAAGTGAATTCTACTTTAGAGGCATTTGAAATAAGCAAAGTAAGCAAAGTAGGCGACCGGAAGGCTCCCTTTTCAATAGATACTACACCAAGCTGTAGGGGAGGGCGCTACTCCTTTCCCGGGATTGCTCCACTTTACCCTTGATACGTACCTTATATTGCTGAGTGTTAAATAAGGAGGTATCAAGTACCATTTTTAGAGTCTTTGGTATGACGCAACCTGCGATTGAACCCAGGTATCCTGGACCATTAGGCAAACACTCTACCCATTAGACCAATGAGCCGGTAACTTTATATTGATATGACTGCAATAACAGTCCGACAAGTTCTCGATGAATTGAACAACTTTGGGTGTTTCAATCTAGAAAGAAGGCTCTCCCTTGGATCGACAATCACAAGAAAGAAAGTGGGCTAAAGATGAAGTGACTAGGATAAGAAACAATGGAAGAAAGGGTTGTTCTTTTTATTATCTTCTCACATCATATTTTCCCAACCCCTCCGCTCGGGCAGGATATGACACAAGTTCAATTTTTAAAACGGAGTTTAACAGGTTTGAATTCAGAGTTTTCCTTCTCCTAGACTAGTTGCCTCACCAAGGCTGAAGAACCTAGTCTGTCCTACTATTTACCCATAGCTGGAGGGAGAATAATTGGATTCATACCTTTCCCCAAGGGTATTAGTGCTATGTGAAATCCAGGATTTGAACTCGTGTCGCCGTGTCCAATTCCTGCTACGATAACCATTACACCACGGGCACCTTTATTATCTTCTCACATCACAAAAGACTTTGCACAGAACATATACAATATTAATGCAATAGCTATAAGCAGATAAAATTATGCTTAGTAATTATTCCGATAGTTCCCCAAAATGCTCTTTGTCCACATTCAAAACGTGTGATATCTGAATGTTTATTTGACTCGTGCACTGAAAACACCTGGATAAAATTGATTTTAAAAGTGAATTCCCAACTATTTTACATACATAACGAATATAGTTAGACAGTTGTGACTATTATCTTTGAAATTTACAAGCTATACTTGTGAGGTGCCTTATAGTCAAATCTAATATATATATATATATATATATGTATATATATATATATATATATATATATATATAGAGAGAGAGAGAGAGAGAGAGAAAGAAAGAGAAAGAGAGAGTAACCAGCGTTGCTCGGGATGAAATATCCTGAAGTCAATTCTGTTAACCAAGGCTGTTGATACCCCTAAAGCTGCGAATTTTATTTGCTTTATGGACGATTTAGGCTTTCAGAAAAGAATTTTAAGCCACACCGTTTAGGCAACCCCACTTTTAAAACACTCACTGAGGTCAAAGGAGTTCATATACCAAGTTTCATTAAGATTGGCCAATTAACTTGAGAGTCTATATGTAACAATCAAGCATACAACCGAAGAAAATTATACATACATACATACATACATATACGTTTGTATATGTATATATATCTGCAATATATATATGCAATAACAAAAATATATAAGTAAAATAAGATTATATGTATATATATAAATTAAGATTTGGCTGCAATCTCAGTTTATTTATTGCTTATAACATAGAGTATACTTATTCCTAGACTGAAGACTATTCTATGTAATCTAGGTTTTAAATAAAAAAAAGTATTAAGCCCTAGAACTTGTATTCTAAATATATTTAACAAAAACTAAATATATTTAACTTATGATAAATATATTTAAAAACTAATATATATGAATACTTGACCGCCATATTATCGCAAAAGTTTTGCGTATATCATAACAGTTTAGTAAGTGCTAAATTCGCGAAAAATATTAATTTGAAGTTAAAAAGTAAAAAAAAAACGTGATGAAAAATTCATCATCATCATCATCATCGTCGCGCTGCCAGCACGGATTTCTCTGATCTCTCTCTCTCTCTCTCTCTCTCTCTCTCTCTCTCTCTCTCTCTCTCCGTCCATATCATCCATTACACCAAGCAGGTTTTCCAAGAATGTCATTTTTGAGTTCATCCTTGCTTCCCCAGCAGTGTCTCGCGTGTCTTTTTTTTTGTCTTACTTGGATGGTAAATTTTCTCTAAATTTAAAAATGGACATCTTAGCTTACCCCAAAAAGGAAAAGTGAAAAGTTGACTGCACCAATGAAGAAAATGTTTGTGTATTTTCTATTCCTATTTTAACAAAACATTTGTAGTCTCATTTGAAGATAGGAGAAAATTAGTAAAAAAAAAAATGTCTATGTACGGGCACGTGCGTGTTTGTGTGAGAGTTGGTGTGTGTTCATGTTTATGGGAGTATTTGTATGCGCTTGTGTATTTGTGTGTTTATACATATGCGTGTGTTTGTGTTCATGTATTTTTGTATGTGAGTGTGTCTCGAATGCTGTCATGGTTAACAAGCTTGACGAGCAAATCTTCACGCGTGAGTCCGAGTCTCATTGGGTGCCTTATTCATACGGCCTTGTGCCACATCTAAGCTTAGTAAATTACTTATTATGAGTGTGCGTGTGCGTATGTATGTGTATGTGTGTGCTTGCTGTGGGGTGTTTTGTTGGTTTGTGTGTGTTAGTGTTTATGAGCCTTTGTGCGCGTTTATGTGTGTATGTATATATGTATGTATGTATGTTTATGCACGTGTGTGTGTGTGTAGGTTTTATCTTTAAGTGTTTGTGTGCACGCGTTTGTGTACGTATGTGTTTATATGGTTGTATGTTTTCTACGTGAGTTTGTGTGTGTGTGTATGTGTGTGTTTCTGTTTATGTATACGTGTTTATGTGCGTGTGTGTGTGGTTTTATGCATATGAATTTATGAGAGTGTGTATGTTTGTGTTTTGTGTTTGCATGTGTAATTGAGTGAGTGTGTGTGTGTGTGTATGTTTATGCACGTGTCTGGGAGCATATATACGTATATAAGTATGCGTTTGTGTGTGTTTGTGTATGTGTGTTTATGCGCGTGTGTGTATATGTTGGTATTTGTGCGTGTATGTTTGTGTAAGTGTGAATGTGTGTTATTAAAAAAGCCAACAATTCAATTATCATATCTTGCTTCAAAAACTTTGGCTATTTTTTGTATCGATCAGATTTGATTTTCTATCAAGCACTTTTGAATATTCTTTGAGTCATTATCAAGTTCCACTTATTCAAATATCATCTCCTTCTGCTCTGAGTTGGTTCCATCGAAAGAAAAAAAGATCAATGGGAATTTAAAAATTCAAGTAAATAAATAAATCACATAAATCGCGTATATAGTTTATTTAGAATAAATATTTTCGGTGATTTTGTTCGAATACTTTGAAAATTTATGAGTAGAATAATAACGAAGTTTATTTTGTAGCAAAAAAAAAAAGATTTGAAAATAAAAACAAGAGAAAGATATCTCGGGTATGTACAGGTCAAAAAATCAGAATACTTTTTTTGTATAGTTGATTGATTGATTGATTTTAATGGCATGTCCATCCATTTGCGGTTTTCTTATGGCTGGAGATTAGAAATTGTGTACACTGTAAGTTCATATTTATATATTTTTGTCAAGTTTCCTAAGTTCGTTACACACGATCAATTCACCCCATAGATTGGACTTTAACGAGTACTACCACTCTGTGTCGGAGTGAATCTGGGAGTAATAGCAATGAAGTAGTACTTCAGCGTTTTAAGTGTAACGTTTATAATCGTATGAAATGGAATTGGTGACCAAAGTTCAAATCCTGAACGAAACTGTTCACATTTCACTTCGCGCTAATGTTTAAAATTGAACTTGTGTCATATTCTGCTTTTAGCATAAAGGTTGGTTAAATTCATACTCTACATTACTCAGATCTTCAGAACAGGAGCCTCACCACCAGATGCAGTTTAGTGTCATACCCAGGACCCTTATTTTTTAGGGGGGAAGGGTCATAAGCCTCTGCTGGGGATACAGTCAGCATATTCCAAGCCCTACTGACAGGGCAATATTCTGGCATTGTATTTATATTGTAAATAGGACCCCCAAACTCGTCAGAAACCACAGAAAAATGAATATTTTTCCAAATATGACAAATTACCTGAATAGAAGGTCTTCTGAATTAAAAGCGTATAAAGTCAGCTGTGAATTTTTTTCCCAGCGAAGATCAGAAGTACCAAATATCATTTGTATGTCTTTCTCGTCTGCTGTTGCAGTATTATTTATAAGGAGCGTGTGTTTGAAATAAAAAATGAAGATGCAAGATATGAGTTTATGGTTTGAGGTCTGTAATAGAAATTCTGAAATTCCAGGCAGCTCGTAATACCTGTGTTTAACAGATGGCATGGTACGTACAGCCTTGTGCATTCGTTTATCTTTATTGGCCGGGAAAAAAACAGTATCCATCAGCCTCGGTAAAGACGGATCGTGTATCAAATTTCTTCACCACACTTTGCGCTCCCGGCGATTTAAAGAGTAGCATTAAAGATTGCAATTTATATACGATTTATTAACAATTAAAATGCTAATCTGGTTTTACCTGAAATAAATATATCGTAATAAGAGGAACGTATAAAGTAAATCATATTGGATATAAATTTAATAATCTGCTATATAAGACAAAATCTACATGCACCCCATTATTCTGTCATCTGCTCAATTAAAAAATGTGGAAGTGTTGGATATCGTCAGGAATATTCCTTTGCGTGGGTGGCATAACAGAAGGTGTATCTGTTTCCTAAAGTAAACAGAACGCAGGTATTTCCTCTGTGGAAGAGCCGCGGAAGTTGTTTTGGTAGCATACTAGACAGACGGCGTGTCCACATGCCACGCGTAAGCAGGATGGTTGACCACGAGGATTGCATGGGCCTCCGAAAAATTATATAAACCAGGGAAGATTTCGACCCAGGCAGAACAAAGCAGAAAGACCGAGAAGTTTCATAGAAAAACCACACGTCTATATATATATACTCTCAAAGTGTCCCCAAAATTGGTCATATGTATTTTCCGTTGTTTAATGGTTACCGTCGTTGGAAATGGACACGGCAACCAAAGTTCAAAACCTGGACGAGACTGTATTTCGCATTTACCCTTGATATGTACCTTATAGGAGGTATAAAGTACCATATTTTGAGTCGTTGGTATAATTCGACACGGGATTGAACACTGATCTCCCGGGCCATTGGCGAACACTCTAACCATGATGCTAATGGGCCGGTTAAAAGATGTAATGTTAAATGTAAAATTAAATGAAGGGGTTGAGGGAAGGAACACATCAGACAAGTGACGATTCAACATCTGCAAGAGTGAGTCCGAGTCTCATTGGGTGCTCCATTCATTCGACCTTGTGCCATATCTAACCAAAAGGCTAAGTATATTACTACGAAGGCAGCGTACTCTTGACATTCATAATTTTACAGAACAACTGTTCACTGTTGTATATAGTTGCAAAAATGCTCTATGAGTTTCATCTGCAGTTTTAATGATACTTCTACACAGACATCGAAGAGAAAATTTTGAGAATCGGTCTCGAGGACCGCGTAGCCGGTTGTAGGTAGGATGACAGGGATCGGTCTCGAGGACCACCTAGTCGGTCGTGGGTAGAATAACAGGGATCAGTCTCGAGGACCGCGAAGCTGGTCGTGGGTAGGGTGACACTGCTGAAGAAAACATGTAAAAATGAACATTCAATGAACGTGAATCCCAAAACTCTTGGAATAGATTAACTTTAGAGAGGTTGGCATGACGTTAAAATTAACCAATACATCAACAATCAATCTTTCCTTCCTTCAACCTTAATTTCAGGTTTTCTTTCTTCATACATGTTTAATTCCTTTTGCTTCATTTCTGAATTTGCTCTTCCTTCTTGTTCTCATACCATGTTTTCCAATACATCTTGTTCTCTTTCTTTGAAAAAAAATATGTGGTCCCAACCACCTGAAAAACATTTGTTTTATTTATTTGTTTTTTTTCTTTTCTTTTTTTTTTTTCTTTTTTTGTTCTTTTTTTTTTTCAGCCGGCAGACGGGCGTATTTCTGGTTTGATTCAATGCGGTCATTTGAAAGCAAGCCAGAAGCAGTATTGCTTGGCACTTACCATTATCTATCTTATCTCTTTTATTCCAAACGTCTATCTTAACTATCTACCTTGGCTGCTGAAGCATAAACTCTTTTCGAGCACCACTGATTTCCAGTTTTGTGATTCTACTTCCTTGTTTATCAATGATTCAAGCTATTAAAGTTAGTGTCGGGAATCAACTGGAAAATATCTTCAATTGGCAGATTACATTGATCTTGAAGGATTACGCATAATTTACTAAGTTATTTTACTTATACTAAGAGGTCACTCATCTAAGCACTGAGCAAGATCACTACTGCTTAACTGCCGACTTGCTTATTATGGTTATTTAGTAAGCATTCATTTAATCTTGTACACAGAACTTTGGTTGCATATTTGCTGTTACTAAAAGGTCAATCACCAAAGTACAGAACAGACTTTTTGTGTAGTTGTTTCTTAAGATTTGTTTTCTACATGCTCCAATCAAATACGAATAATTTATAAACAGATCAATTTGACCGAAACAGGTTGTGTGGTCTGAGGTCACAAGATTTATTTATGACTCGCATTTGTTTTTTGTTTTCTTTCGTTGTTTTTAATGACTTGTTGATATTTGTGGGTTATTTAATGCCAAAGCCATCCTTGTTGAAGAATAGCATTGATACTATTTAAACCACTGCAGGGGTATAAAGAGTTCATACTTTTCCCTCGTGTATTAAAAAGGGAACGTAATAGTGTAACAGGAATGAATTCGCTTATTTCGTGACCATAGTCCAGCACTTGAACCATTACGCCAAGGAGACTCGGTCTGTTTCTCTTTTTGTATTGCTATTAAACTTGTTAAGATTTTAATCATTTGGATAAATTATTATAGTAATTCCATTTTTCCGGTCTTACAAACATTTCATCAGAAAATCATTTCTACTTAATATTTCTTTGGTACGTGGTGCCTTCAATAAGTTTCCAGACATTTTTTGTACAGGCATTTAGAATTGTTGTATCTTATTGTTATACATCTTATGAGATGACTGACCAATTTTTATGATTTCAGCTTCAAATGAATAGCTACAGCAGCAATTGGAATACACCCTACTAAAGCCTGATTGTCACAGCTGGTGAATTTCAAAAATGCTGGTGAATTTCAAAAATGCTGGTGAATTTCAAAAATGCAATCTGGACGTCAGGACACTTTACAAGAGCGATATGCAATAGAATTCTGTTTTAAACTTGGAAAAAATGCCACAGAAACGTATGGAATGCTTCAGACTGCTTTTCGACCATCTTGCATGAATCGAGTATCAGTTTTCGAGTGGCATAAGAGATTCAAGGGAGGCAGGGAGTCTGTGAGGGATGATGAGTGGTGTGGGAGGAGTGAGGAAGTCAATACACCACAGTTGATTGGCCAAACGGTTAGGGTTAGGGTTACTATGTTTAGGTTTTAAGGGAGTTCAGGAAGAGATTCCGTCGGAAGAGGCCAACACTCTTCAAATTGGGTCAGTGGCATTTCCACCAGGACAATGCACCAGTTCAAAACTCCATCCTTGACACAGACTATTTGACCAAGATGGGCATCAAGACAGTTCCTCAGCCTCCTTATAGTACAAACCTTGCTCCCTGTGACTTTTGGTTATTCCCTAAGCTCAGAGGCTGTCGTCGTTATGAGACAATTGAAGAGATGAAAGAGGCTGTGACGAAGGTCATTGACACGCTCACATAAGAGGAATTCCAAGGGGCCTTCCAGAAGTTGTGCTTTGCAGATGGAGGAGATTATTTCGAGTGGGACTAGAGCTTCATGTGTGTACTATCAATAAAAGTGCCCTTACGAAAAAAGTCAGGAAAATTATTTAATGATCCTAGTATTTTATATTGAATTATCTCAAGTTACCACAATTAACTGAGGAGGTGCTATGGTGTAGTGGATTACCGGGTGGAATGTCAGCAACACGGTAAAGGCAAACGGAAAGTAGAAAGTTCAAATCTACAATAATGCTCTTGGGAAAAATTTGAATTTATCTCTTCTTCCACGGACTGTGCGTAAAACAAAAAGGCAGGCTTGTTCTTTTAGTCTTGATAGGGAAACCAGTTTAGGATAAGCATTAAGATGGTAGGGATTAGAGTACACTAATTGTATCCTCAACCAAAAAAAAAGGTGTTCTGGGTATGACGCTAAACAGAATCTGATATTGGGGCTCAAGTTCTGGAGACCTGAGGAATGTGAAATACTCTTTCATTGCTATTAGTCACAGGTCAACTTTGACTCGGAGTGGTAGTACCTGTTAGAGTCAAATAGAACAGTTTTAAGAATTATTCCTATTCGATAGAACCGTGTGCAAGAAAACGAGAAAGAAAAACTCTAATGAAACAACTACACAAAAGTGTAAATATGAACGCGATTCCCAAACTTCTAGGCATAAATAACACTTGACAGGTTGACGGGCCGTTAAAATCAATCAATCAATCAATCTAAATTCAAAACGTTTTGCCAACATGTTATGGACCAGCGAGATATGACAAGGCTCCCTGTGTTTTACAGACTCAAAAGAAAGCTTGATTCATGGGGTAAATTGAGAAAATTTTTTAGCGAGTTTAGAAATGTTTGTTTATTGTTTTTCATCGAAGAAATGTATTCATACGCGTGTGTGTTATTCCCTCGCTAATTGTTGTTGTTAATAAAGGAGGATGAAAAAGTAAGAAGACGAAGATGCCGTTAGCTTTTACATGAAGGTTTTAATGGCAGCATGGAATATAGAGTTTGCGTTTGTGCTGCAAGCCTCGTGAGAAAGGAAAGAAGTAAAGAGACGAAATGGAGTTATGAGAGAGTGGCGAAAGCAGCGCGTGTCGTTGGACGTGCGAAGGCTTATGTTCGCCATATGTAGCAAGAGACATGTTTGCTGTTTGAAGAAACAGACGTTGGAGTCACCATGATTTTGTGGTTCTGGTTATTCGTGGAGAAGCGCGCATGTCTCCAGAAAATGTTGCCCAGAGGTGAAGTAGTAACTAGATGCCGGAGCAGAATTAGACATCGCAGTCGACATAGCCAATTTTGGGGGTGACGTAAAGTTGTTCCTGTGTGTGGCGTATTAAATGTATCTAATCCATATTCAACTGGGAACCCTTGGTCTAAGAAAAATAGCCAAGGAGTCCATGAATTAGACTGCTTCCCTCATTGTGTCCATGCTGCTGCTGCTGCTGCTATTGGAGAGCAGAAGGTAGACGTCTGTACAGAACGAAGTTGTTCTGCCAAAGAGAGGGTGTTTGACGGTTTCCCCCAATTACTGCTGCCCAGAAAGGTGGTTCCGGAGGAATAGGATAAGTCATCCTGATTGGGTGAAATTATGCGTCGAATTAAATTACGCGCCAAACAAAAGTACGAAAATTCCTTCTGCTACAGTTTTGATTGTATCGAGTAGGAGAAATTATAATTGAATCTCTACTTTTATTTTTCCTACATTGTGCATATTGTAAATTTATGTGTCTTCTTTTTCGACATGCTCTCTTTCTCTCTGAATTCTAAATATATTTTTGGGAGATAGATTAAGTATATACGCCTTTCATTTATTTTGTTTATTTCTTCAAGTGTTTTTTTTCTAAAATGCAAAAGTAACAGATAAGATGAAACACACTTTCTCAAAGAAAGCGAAGATACACACATCAATACACTTTACACAGAGTACAATACATCAAATACAGTTTTTCTTCTTAGAAAAATCTAATTCATAACAAGTCCTGAAACAAGTACTTACGATTTCCGTTAGAAAACCTTCCGAGTCACTGATATAATATATCCAATGGCGTGATTTGACCACAGAGAGCAATAGCAATAATATTGTGTTAAAAAAAGTCATTTTTATACGTTAGAGAATATAGACAAGGACATAATCTCGATACGTGATTTATATATATGTAGGGTTACACGGCTTGAACTATGAAAATAAAACCGTAATCAGAAGAAATAGAAAAATATTAGTCCATCATAGAGCACGGAAGGAAATTTGCTTAAACATTTCTATCATTCCACGTGGTGGGAATAGCTGATTGATTGATTGATTGATTTTAACTGCATAAGTTAAAATTTACTCATTTTCATAGATCAAGCTATGTAATCACACGAATATATAAATAACGGGACCAGATTATGTTCTTTTATAGTATACTATCGCTGGATCTTGACAAACAACGAGGAACAAGTATATACAAAAATGTAATCTTATATTTTCATTCTTTGACGGTGACGCTTGTGTGGAGCGGGAGAGCAGTTGGAGAGAGTTCGTATAGACAAAGAAGCTGTCAGGAGTCGGAACAGCCAGCGGAAACTGATATTCAGCCAAAATTCTAGACCTTATATAGTCCCACGCGACCTACATGACCACGCCTCTTCATCCACGCAATGCTTGTTTTTATGCATCACGACTTACACCCACGCATTTTTATGTCACGGATATCACGCCCAAGCATTGCTTTTCCGGTAGTCATTTTGTTTATTTTTATCAGTGACTGGATGTATCCATCAAATTCATCTGTCGGGTTCACCGCCGGTCAAGGCAATATATTACACTTCCCTATATTCAACCACGTATAAAAATAGCGTTTCTTTTTTTTTTCAAATTTTTTTAGACATAGTATTATTACTATTACTTTCTGTGATTAAGCCAAGCTGTCGTCAGTTATTTTATGCCAAAAGGTTAAGGAATTGTGAACATTTTATATTCACATATACATTTTTAGTCTAGTTGTTTCTTAAGATTTTTTTTGCACTCAATAATATAATATCAGGTATACCTATCTAATAAGTATTAATTTGCACACAGTTTTATGGCTTCAAATATTCCTATCAAATACTAAGAATTTTCAAAAAGATCTATTTGATCTATTGTTGGGACCGTAACAGATACTACCACTCCGGGTTTAAGTGGACTTGTTAGGGATGACAATGACGAGGCACTCCACACTCTTTATATCTCTAGAATTTGAGCCTTCCCATCAGATTCAATTTACTGTTATACCCAGGACACCTCTTTTTTGGGGATGGAAGAGTCTTGTTCCTCTGCAGGGAATACCGTTTATGCACTCCCAACGAATGGGGTTCGACGGAATGAGTTTCATTGAGGAAAAATGTCCATCCCTTATTCAACCTCTTATTTTGTCTTCAAACAATATTTTGATTAAGTTAGAACTTACTAGGTACATTTTTTAAATTTTTAGATGAAACATTGTCAGCTACTATAATTATTAATTTTGACGAGTATCTTCTTTTATCATTTTAATTTTTCAACAGTGAGGTTTGGTTTAGTTCGGCTTTTTTGTTTAATGACATATCAACCTTCGTGGGTTAATACCAAATCCATTCTTGTAGAAGAACAGTCGTGGTACTATTTAATCCATAACTAAGGGAATAAGGGGGTTCATAGCTTTCTGAAAGTGAACGTGATAGCGCGACTGGAAATCGAACTCTTTTACTACAATGTTGCAGTCCAGTATTTTGTTAGCTAAGCTACGAGGACTCCCCTCAATAGAGAGGAAAAACACTTATTGGAGATAATAGTAAAAGATACTCTTTCTCTCGGTGAGAGTCGAATTCACATTCTCTTTTGTCTCGGATAATCTTGGTTATCCGTCGTAGCTACTTTACCAACAAAACTACGAGAGAAGTTATCAACTTTTGGTTGGTTTGGTTTAATTTGGTTTGATTTGGTTTTATGCCATATCAACCGTTGTAGGTTATTTAATGCAAAATATTGTTTATACATATATTAAATATATGATTTGTAAACAATTTGCTGATAACATTTTAAAACGACCCTGAGCTAATTTTTAGCACACAGTTAAATGGTTTCAGGTATGGTTATGCATCACTAACAATTCAATTAAACATTAGACATTGGTTTACACACAGTTAAATGAGTAAACAATTCTATTTCAAACAATTCAATTTAGCATAATTGCACAGTTTAAAAATCAATTGCAGAAGTCTTTATAACTCTTATAACTCTTCCTCTACTTGCTGCGTGGTGTAAAAAAATAAAAACTTTCACTTTCAAAAGGACCTTCTATGTCCAGGCAGCATCAGTTCCCTCGTCTGAAAAAGTAAGGACTGGATTTATTACTAGACACCTAAAAAGTCCCAAAAGGAGAATGTCTAGAGAGCTAAGCTATTGTTGGTACCGTCTCCTGGGGAAATTGTTTCCTGATATTAAACCGACCTTATGTCTCTTTTTGCCAACTGTGCGGGATGGGTACCTGAATAAATACATTTCGTCTCAATCTGCTGACGCGATGTTATGAATATTTTTCAGCACGAGTTGTGTTAATTACATGTAGTCTTTTTAGAGGAAGAATTAGTGATTATCTAAAGACTTTAAAAATGGTACTTGATACCTCCTTGCATAACATTCAGCATTATAAGGTACGTATCAAGGGTAAATTGGAGCAATCCAGGGAAAGGAGAAGCGCCCTACCCTACACTTTGGTGTAGTAGCTATTGAAAAGGGAGCCTTCAGGTCGCCCTCAACTACGGTCGCCAACTTAACTTTTACTTTACTTTATTTTTACCAATTTTGATTGGTTTAATTTGATTTGGTTTTATGTCAAATCAACCATTGTAGGTTATCTAATGCCAAATCCTTTTTATACATATATATTAAATATATAGGATTTGGTTTGATTTGGTTTTATGTCATATCAACCGTTCTTGGTTATTTAATGCAAAATATTGTTTATACATATATTAAATATATGATTTGTAAACACAATTTGCTGATAACATTCTTAAACTACCCTGAGCTAATTTTTAGCACACAGTTAAATGGTTTCAGGCATTGCTATGTATCACTAACAATTCAATTAAACATTAAACATTTGTTTACGCACAGTTAAATGATCAAACAATTCTATTTCAAACAATTCAATTTTGCATAATTGCACAGTTTAAATGTCAAACAGTTCTATTTGACTCATTGATAGGACCCTATCAGGTGCTACCACTCCGGACCAAAGTGGATCTGGGAGCGATGGCAATGAAGGGGTACTCTGCATTCCTCAAAGCACCAGCATTACTGGAGCCTTACCATCAGATGGTTTAATGTCTTATCTTGGATTGAGGGAGTCTTACCCTTCTGCAGAGAAGCAGTCGGTATATTCTACTGCCTCTCCTGACTAGGCTAAATAATTTGAGTTATATTTTCTATCAGCTCTTTAATTGTAGTTGCTTTTTATCACAACTTACTCAGGTTCTTATGTCTACGAAATATTTTTTAACTATTATTTCAGATACACCCTGTTCTTGTTTTTTTTTTGGGGGGGGTTCGTTTAATGACATAATAGTTGGTCATTTAATGTCAAAGCTATCCTTGAGGAAGAACAGCAAATACTATTTAACCTAGAAAGTGAACACAATAGCCGACTGGAGTTTGAACTTCCTTACTTCGAGACCGCAGTCCAGCATTTTAACTATTACTTCTCCGGCTGACATAAAAATAACAACCTGCAGGGTGATGAAAAAAAAAAAAAATTAAGAGGTGAAAGGAAATACTAGTTAAAATAATGATAATAATGATTGATCGTATTTAACCTAAAAAATAAGAATAATTAAAAAAAAAGATGCTTTTAACACTAGTAGTATGTAAAAAACAAACAGTCGGCGTTCGTGACGTAATAGATATCAACGTTGAAACAGACTCGACGTATCGAGTTCAAATCCTGGACGAGGTTGTTTGTGTTCTACTTCGCATCAATATTCTTGAAAAACGCACAAATTCTCTTCCCTCTTCTGCTATGGATAAGCAATAAGAGAAACTAAGCGCTTTAGCCAAAGTAAGGCAACCGATTTAGAAGAAGGAAAAACTCTGAATTCGAAACATGAAGAGGGTTATTCGGAGAATCCATGACTCGCTTCTGTCACCAACTCATCCAAAAAGTGGGGATGGCTCTACACAAAACTTTATCACTATGAACAAATAACCTGTTTAGGCAGTCAAGCAGTTTGCATTTTTAGTTGAGCTCTTGACCTCTCAAACATAGCATAGACTAGAGTGTAAAAACAATAGCAGCAAACATGACACTAAGTTGTTGATACACAAAGGATAAATTGAAAAATAATTAAAAGTCTGTATGTGTGTGTGTGTATGTCTCTCTCTCTCTCTCTCTCTATATATATATATATATATATATATATATATATACAGGCATAGTGCCCGGATAATAATATAAGGCAGTTCACAGTGTGCACAAGCAATACAAAGCTTTTAAAATTTCCCAACCATTATTGTAAGACATTTTGGTATCGAAATCTTGCCTGACTCCAGACTCACCAGGTGTTGTAGGCTTTGTTGGCCACACAGGTGTTTTTTGTTTTTGTTTTTTAGCATATAAAAGCTGCTTATTTCTTGTTAAAGGCAGACTTTTTCCAAACTTTGAGTTTATTCGTGATAACGAGCATTATCGATTTGGTAATGGTGGTGAATTTAAAAATTTTGTTTTGCATATCCTAATGTGATATTGAAATGTAAGATAAACCAGATTTTACAATTAAAAGGAATATGAAAGAATTAACTTTCTTGTAATATGTTAAAAGTTCATCTGATTTTGTTTTATATGAATATAAGTAAATAAGGGAAAAGAATAATTACCAAAAACCGGATAGAAATCGAGTTCAAAGAAAGAAAGAAAGAACAGGAAAAGTGGAGAAAGAAAGAAAGAAAGAAAGAAAGAAAGAAAGAAACGAGGATAAACATTAAAAAAGAGGACAATTAGAAGAAGAAGAAGAAGAAGAAGAAGAAGAAGAAGAAGAAGAAGAGGAAATAAAAAGAGGGCTAGCAGCTAGAAAAGAAAGAAAGAAAGAAAGAAAGAACAGGAAAAGTGGAGAAAGAAAGAAAGAAAGAAAGAAAGAAACGAGGATAAACATTAAAAAAGAGGACAATTAGAAGAAGAAGAAGAAGAAGAAGAAGAAGAAGAAGAAGAAGAAGAAGAAGAAGAAGAATATGGTAATATAAACAACTAAAAGAGAAAGAAACAATTAGAAAACGTTGGAAACAAGACAAGAAAAGATGAAATAAAAAGAGGGCTAGCAGCCAGAAAAGAAAGAAAGAAAGAAAGAAAGAAAGAACCACATGATAAAGAAAAGGAAGAAAGGTTGAATGAGGCATCATTGGAGAAGAATCACGTTGCTCAACAGCAAACTAAAGTGAGTAAAAAAGGAGAAGACGTTAAGATGTTCATAGAGCTGTGGAGGGGAGGTAAGTTACAAGTGATCATGACGATGTCAAGTAAGAAGTGTATCAAGTGACATCTTACGTTTCTAATCAAAGATCCTCATCAAAAGTATTGCGTTAACTGGGTCTATGGCAGGGGAATGGAAGATGCGTGTTTTTCTTCTAATGCCGATTTGTATTTGGAAGATGCTTCTGATGTACTTGACTGTCATCTATGGGTTACAATACTGGCTGACAATCGGAATATGATGAGGATGTTCATTGGCCTAAACACAATTAGCTGACAAGTTGTTATATTCCCGCCTTCCTCCTTTTAACTTTCATAACCAAGTATATACATGCTTGAATAATAATGATAATAATGATAATAATGATAATAATAATATTAATAATAATAATAATGCAAGCATATGTATACCTAAGTACACATGAAACAATGTCACAAGTTGTACGAGGTGTGAACAAAAAGTACCGAGACTGAAACTTTAATTGTATTCAAATTTTCATATTTTAAATTTAAATATGTAATACTTTATATTATAAAGAGATGATGTCTCAACGTCTAAGTAATAGTCTACGCTTCGAAACGAGTTTGTGTTAATTATCGATACTTTTTTATCAGACACCTCTTGAGCAATATTTTTTTTAATGAAACACAGGACTGTAAAAGAGCAGCAAAATATATACACACTGAACATAACTCTGTACAACTAACCTTCTTTCCTTAGAAAAAAATTCTTGTTTCTAAAGAGTTAGATTTGAGGATGTGAATTACATGGAAATAAATACAACAGCGTAGCTAAACTCAATGTCAATAGAAATATATATATATATATATATATATATATATATATATATATATATATATATATATATATATGTAATCATTTTTGCTTTGGTAAAATGGATCTTCCGATTGCAAATTTTAAGAATCCATCAGACAGACCCTCATACATTGCCAGCGAAAAATGTAATCAATGGTTTGTTTTCTTTGTTTAACGAATATCATCTTTCGTGGGTTATTCAATGCCAAAGCTATCCTTGTAGATGAAGAGCAGTGATACAATTTAACCCATTCTTGGGGGACAAAGGGGCTATATACCTTTCCTCAAAGTATTAGTCCAAATGTGAACGTAATAGCACAACTGGATTTTGAATTCGCTTACTTCGTGGGTGTAGTCCAGCACTTTAGCTATTACGCTACCGGGGCCATAACTAATGATGGCGACTCTGTGCTTTTTAGGTGATAACTTGCTCTTTCAAATAGTGCTATTGTATTCCCTGTATGTGTTGTAGCCGCCATTGTAGTTCGATGTATCACTTTATGAATGCTTCTTGTTTACCAAGTAGGTAGATTGTTTTACCAAGTAGGTAGATTGTTCGCCAATGGCCCGGGAGACCTGGGTTCAATCCCAGGTCGAGTCATACCAAAGACTCAAAAAAATGGTACTTGATACCTCCTTGCTTAACACTCAGCATTATAAGGTACGGATCAAGGGTAAAGTGGAGTAATCCAGGGAAAGGAGTAGCGCCCCCCTACACCTTGGTGTAGTAGCTATCGAAAAGGAAGCCTTCGGGTCACCAACGACTATGGTCGCCAACAACTTATTATAATAAATAAAGCATTTATTGAACAAAATGAACAGCCATCAACTTTAGTAACACTGACAGAATAATAAAATGACAACATAAAAAAATTAGAAAAAGAATAAAACTATAATCAATAAATTCATAATGCTAATAACGATTAAAAATAATCATGTTTACGAATTAGATTTGAATAACATATTAGAATTAAAAACTGTATTAAATTCATAGATTAAATATTAAAAAATCAAAATTATGAATGTTAAAATATTTTAAATTATTATAAATTATTAATGATGATATTTACAATTAACATTCACAATACATTAGAAAATAAATTACGATAAATATCTAATATCAAAATCTACTAGAATAAGAAACATTTCAAGTTTCTTCGGAATTTCGAAAATAACATCATACCTCCTCGAATTTGCGGATTTCATCTTTTCTTGTGACTTAATAAACCTATTGTCACTTTTGTGTTTTCTTAGAATAAAGAGGCATAAAACAAATAATAATGCCGTTGTTATTGTAGAGAGTTTTTCACACCAGCGCTAGCTGATGGTTTCTCACTGGAGTGAGAGAAAGTCTCCTCAAATCTCCAATTATTCTGGCCGATCTTAATAATGCTGTATGGTCAAACTTAAATTTTTACACAATTCCCGGTGGATTGCCTTCCCCACCCAGTCGTGTCTAGTCTTATACTCTTTTTGCGCTAATTTACTGTATTCGCTTATTATATGATTGATTGTTTCATCTCTATCACCACATAACATATATTTACTATTTTGTTGTGTCTTATCTATTTTTGCTTTCGCATAGTTGGTCTTTATGCCGTTGTTTTGTGCTGCTATTAGAAGAAATTTCGTTTCTCTCTTAAGGTTTCCCTTTCTTAGCCTTGTTCTCGTTTTCTCGTGTGAGGTTTTGCTTATTTGTCGCTTGAAATGTCCATCTACTATTATTATTAATATTATATTACAGTTGTTTTCCCATTTTCCCCCAGAATCTGTTGTTTTACTATTTGTTCTTATGTTGACAATGCTGCTTTTAGTATTTCTTTAGTGTGCTCTCGTGGTGTAATGGTTAAAACGATGGACTGCAGAATCGTAGTAAGCGAGTTCGTACTCCAGTCGTGGTATTATGTTCACTTTCGGGCAAATACCCTTGGGAAAGGTACGAACCCCTTATCCTCCCAGCTATGGGTTAAATAGCACCACTACTGTTCTAGGAGAATGAGTTTGGCATTAAATATCCTACAAAGGTTGATATGCCATTAAACAACCCAACCAAGGCTAGTATTTCTTTGCTCTTTTTTGCGTATTTCTTGAATTGTTGCTGCTAGGCAGTCCTTGATGCTCGCATCCTCTTTCTTTTCTTGGCACATAGAGTCTATATTATCTCTCGGCTGCAAGACCTAGCGCATCATCATCAATTTCTTTGTCCTTTTGTCCATCAGAGTTCCTCTCTTGTCCATTTTAAGAATGGTCTAGAGTATCTTACAAAATGGACTGCTAAAGAGTTTATTTCTTTGATGATATTTCTGTTACAGAGCTTGGTTTTGAGAAGTTTTCTCGTTCTTCTGAGGTAATTTTTTCTTACTTTTTTTCCATCTATATTTGTTGGATGGTGTCCGTTTCCAATATTCCTAAGTACTAATGATTTTTTCTCTCCAAGTGTTGATAAAAACAGCAGCTGCGTGGCCACTTACCTCCCATCGCTAGATCCATCTAAATAAGCCGAATAAAACATGTGGGACACGACTGGAGAAGTAACGACGAACTCATAAGCGACATTCTCCTTTGGACCCCTTCACACGGACGTGCAAATGTTAGACAACCAACTAGAACTTATCTACAGCAGCTCTGTACGGAAACAAGATGTCGTCTAGAAGACCTGCAGGAAGCGATGGATGATAGAGACCAATGATGAGAGAGTCAGAGAAATCAGTGCAACGGCACGACATGATGATGATCCTTTTATAATTATCATAAGAGTTTTTCACATCAGCGTTAGCTGATGGTTTTTCACTGGAGTCTGAGTGACAGCAAGTCTCCTCAAGTCTCCAGGACTCTTCTCAGTATTCTGGCCATTCTCAATAATGTAGTAGTTTGAATGGTCTCCACTCGTCCGCCAACTTCCAAGTCCTCCAGCCCCTTAAGTAATCCTTTAGTTACTGTTCCAAACGCACCAATTACAATTGGTATAATTGTCACCGGCATGTTCCACAGTTTTTCCATTCCCTAGCAAGGTCGAGGTACTTACCCTTCTTTTCACATTCTTTCAGTTTTATTCTGTGGAGCTCTCCCCGAATTTTCCAATTATTATTATTATTATTATTATTATTATTTTACACCTTGGGAATATTTCACACCAGAGTTTGCTGGTGGTCTTTCACTGGAGAAGAGTCCCTGAGAAGTAAAAAGACTTGCTATCACTCTGAGTGATAGCAAGTATTTTTAGTTCTTAGGGACTCTTGTCAGTTATCTGGCTGATATTCAACAATATTGTAGTTTGGATCGTCTCGATTGTTCCTCTGATTTCCATTTCCTCAAGTCTTTTTTCAAAGCGTTTGAAGATCGTTCCAAGTACACCAACTACAACTTGTATCACTGTCACCTTTATGTTCCACATTTAAAAAAGAAATTTCGAGAAAAGTCCGAGTATTAGTTTATTTTTTTCACTTTCTTTTATTTTCACTCTATGATTCGCCGTATTGGCACACTCCACAAGATGAAAAATTCACTTTTTCTTGTTAATCAAATTTTGGTCTGGTATTCTGACCAGGATTTAATGATCCGTCAGTATTTTCAAAATTCCAATGATATTTCATACATCTCATATTCTAAAATGGATTCTGGTTTGTACATGTCTCGTTTGGTAGTTTGGTCAAATGTTAGTTTCTTGAAAATATGTGTTTGCGAGTGTATGCATACATGAGTGCGCATACATCTATATGTGTGTGTGTGTGTGTGTGTGCGCGCACGCGCGCATAGAATATATATATATATATATGTTACGTTTTAGCTTAAGTAATATTGTCGGTGTTTTTTCTTTTGACTAGATATATGTGCAACTTGATTATTTTCAAGTAGCACGTGTGTTTTTCGTCTTTTCTTTTTTACTGAATTTTTTCCCCTATATATCGGTTTGTAAAATTTGCAAATTGTACAATCTGTTTTTTTTTTCACACAAACAGAATTATTGATTAGATATAACGATTAATATATATATATATATATATATTATTGTTGGTCCAGCGAGAGAAAAGTAAATATTTTTAAATGAATAGATATATGGGATATTAACGTTATTATATAAGTGCGATCCTGAAGAGCCGTTTGGTGAAACCTAGGTTGACTCTCTCTGGGCCATGTAGAAATTATTTTCATTATATATATATATATATATATATATATATATTGTCATCTATAGACAGACTGTTTCGTTGTATCACAATACTTTAGTTGGAGGTAAAAAGCACAGGATGGTTCAAGCTGAGATCGAAACC